>CAWUHX010000102.1:464733-758361 GCA_963922205.1 Romanomermis culicivorax | reverse complement strand
CACACTCTATCAGATTAAGCAGTGGTATCAACGCAGAGTACTATAGCGTTCGCTGAAATTTATTTGGACGAAAAATTCGACGATGGAGGTATAATTAAGATAAACTCTGTCTCTCAGATAGCTTGTTATTTTCTTCAAATTTTATGTTATTAAGACGAGCTAAATATTTTCCCGAAGAATCGCAAATCCAGTTTTGCTTCACTTTTTCTTAAGTATTCCGCTTATCAAATTTTATTTATTTCCTTGTTCAATTTGGTTGTTAAACGAAATTTTGACAATTAGTGACAGAGTTTTTGATAGTTGGAAGACTCAATTTTTATTTTACTTCAATTTATTAAAAAAAAAAGTTAGGGTCATTTAAAATTGGGCGGTGACCGAAATTACTGGTGAAGAACAGAATTTATGTTGCACCCTTTTAGTGAGCACTGACTCATTTAGAGAAATCAAATGGTGTTTATTCTACGTAAGACAGGAATTACCAGGGTTGGCAAGGCTTTGGTTTTTTGGTTTTTGGTTTTTTTGGTTTTTAAAAAAACCAAAAAATTGGAAAATCTCTGGTTTTTTGGTTTTTTTCCAAAATCATTGGGAAACTGTTTTTTCACATTAGTCGATCTTCTAGGCATGTATTGGTGTCTATCTAAATGAACAAAACAATTAATTTAGTTGAATTGACTTCATTACAAAGTAGAAAAAAAGTCGTATTTTTATGATACATTTCGTACTCAAAAGATGTATAATATAAATCAATCGATATCCTTTGTATCTATCTTGCAACCACAAATTTAGTATATGAGACAACTTTGTTATAATTTGCTCACAAAAAAGTAGATGTGAAATCTTTCATGGAGTGTACTTTGACATACTGGGCGACATCCATTGATTCATATCATCATCAAAATTTTATAAAATGTGATTGTGTTTAATATCCTGAATTTATTGTTACGGTAAGCTTTTTAATTTTCTTAACTCGAAATTTCAAAATATAAATGAGACAACAATAATAACATTTTTATATAGATCAGTCAAGCATACTGTAGGTTAACAAAGATAGGAGCTTTTGAGTGGTTCATTTTTATGGGACTTGACGTCGCTACTAAGTAGAAAAAATCGTACAAAAATGTGTATCTATCATGCAAGCGAGAATTGTATATATATAATAAGACCCATTTGCTGTAGTTATAGCTCGCAGACAGGTTTGAAAAGCAAATTTGGAAACATCTGAAACGTCTATGTGTGACCTTCAACTGTAGTTTGTAATATTAATAACATATGTAATAATCTATTAATTTAAAACCCTCTTATCGAAAACGGTATACCTAAAAATTGTGTCATTTCAACTTTTCTGTGTATATATATATATATATATATATATATATATATATATATATATACATGGCCGTAGCCAGGAATTTTTTTCGGGGGGGGGGGGGCACATGTTTAGTTTTGACCTAAGTAAATTCAGTTGCAAAACGGTTGTCTTATCTGGAAAATTAGGCCATAGTAGATGAGATAGAGCAATTCGACGATGATCTTTATCAGCAAAAATGTCAATGACGGTAGGGTACTTAGGAAAATTCAAAGGTAGGGTACTTAGGAAAATTTCGTCTTCTTTCCCATTTCGGGGGGGGGGGGGGCAGTGCCCCCCCGCCCCCCCCCCCCTGGCTACGGGCCTGTATATATATATATATATATATATATATATATGTGATGCATTGATACAATTCTGTAGTTGAGTTCTTTTGAGTTTTGATTACGTACATTGTGTATTGTATATTTCTCTTTATTTTTAATTTTTCTTTTTTTCTTGAATTTGCTCCTTACATATCGCATGCTCTGTTCCATTTTTACTTTTTTTATGTTCTTCCCTCATGGTTCCTTTCTTATGTGCCCACTATTACTGTATTTCTATTGCTAAATAGGGATTTCCTATAGCATAAAATAATGACACTTCTGATAAGATTAATACTTCTAGCTGCCATTTTACGGCTCCCTAACTAGTCTTAGATAACACAGGGAGCTTCCAGAACCTTTTTACATAGTTATTTTGATGTACCAAACATTCTAAAGAATTAAACCAGAAAAAAACCACTAAAAAACCATAGAAAAACCTAAAAAAACCATTAAAAAACCATAAAAAACCACTAAAAAACCAAAAAACCAAAAAGTCGAAATTTCAAAAGTTTGGTTTTTGCCAACCCTGGGAATTACCCCGTCTGGCCATCTGGCTATGTTGATGTATTGAGGCAATGTCTGTTTATCATACCACGCAAGAGTTTCGATGTAACAACCTTCTCTCGGGGTGGGTGTTACCAATTTTTCAGAATTTTAGAGCCGGGGTCAGCGTACATATAATTAATGGGAAAATGCACAAATTTTACTGCTATTCTCGAGCGTAATCGGCATAAATGAATTTTTTACTTCGATAATCCTTCTAAAATTCGTCGATGACCTCACCTATAAGTTTCGTTTACATGTATCGTCAGCAAGTGCTATAAAGTACCTTTTTAGATCTAAAATTGTGACGACGCTTGTACTCAATGACTGTTTGCTTTAAAAGCAATACTAAACCTTATTTCCACGCTGATCACCAAAAATATTCATTTTTTGATCAATAATAGCTTCAGAAAAGTTTTTACGATAAAAAATTGAAATTTATCTTCGGGTTCCGGGTTAGATTTCTAGGTGTCCAGGTAAGCCGGTTAGATTTTCTGTGTTATTTTCTATTGGAGAGACGTAAATATTCGTTCAGTGAGTAACTACGACTTTTCTTGCGCAGTACTTATGCACTTGGCCTTGGCCTATCGAACTTTTTATATTTTTCTCACACATTGGCACATAAGCTTGAGCTAACCTAAGCCTAGTGTGTGTAAGCTATACAAACCTATAAGAGGTCCGACCAGTTAGGGGGGGGGGGGTAAACCATACATGTAACGGAGCCCCGAGGTCTGGGGGGGTCGGGCAACCTTTTATGGGCCGGGGGTGTAATTCCCAAAATTTTGGGGCGTAAGGTCCTCTGAAGGAAAAAAAATTTATTTTGATGATAAAAGCAACGTTTCTATCCTGAATACCAGTCATAGAGCGCTTTACACAAAAGCATTCTACGGGAAGTCTACAAAAACCAATTTTCAGCATACCTGTACTTGGGGGGGGGGGGGGGAAGTTGGGGGGGACCCCCCCCCAACTCGGCCAACCCTATACCCAAAATCATTTCCCCCTCCCAACCCCCCCCCCCCAGTTTGGAAAAAATTAAAAAAATTTTCAAAAAAGTGTATGTTTTTTGGCCTTTTTTGGGAAAAATTTCGACTTTTTCCTACCCCCCCCCCCACAAAATTTCGGATTTACCCCCCCCCCCCCAACTGGTCGGAGGTCTTACAGGTATGATTTTCAGACCTTTTTCATGTCGTTCTCGCTTATCATTATAGACGCATGGGAAAACCGATGGAAACAATCGACCCACAAAAGCGATTACGGAAAGTTTAAACTGACAGCCGGCAAATTCTACGGTGATAGCGAAGCCGATAAAGGTGAAGACAAATGTTTTTTATAGGATAACACAAATTTTTGAACGAAAGGATTTTTATGTGAACGAACGAATTATTGACTTTCATTTCATGAATCCCCGCTTTTTCTTTTAGGCATTCAAACGTCTCAGGATGCCCGATTCTACGAATTGACCCGCAAAATGGATAAAACTTTCACCAACGACAAAAAACCTTTAGTCGTCCAATTCACAGTTAAACATGAACAAAGTATCGACTGCGGAGGTGGTTATATCAAAGTTTTACCGGCTAGCAGCGAACTGAGTGACTTTAACGGTGAAACTCCTTACCAAATCATGTTCGGTAAGTCATTTCGGATTTGTTTACTTGAATGATCTATTTCGTTCAATATTTCAGGTCCCGATATTTGTGGCTACAGCACCAAAAAGGTTCACGTGATTTTGAATCATAACGGCAAAAACCACAATAACAAGAAAGAAATCAAATGCAAGGTAAAATTCTATTACTTTAATAAGTTACATAGAACAGAGAAATCCTGAATTTCGTTTCATAGGTAATTATTCAAAAAATCTTGCGCTCCTTTCCTAGTTTTTATTCTCATTTTAAAAACTTTTCAGGACGACGAATTTACTCATCTTTACACTTTGATCATCCGACCAGATCATACCTACGAAGTTTTGATCGACAACGAAAAAGTTGAATCTGGCGACTTGGAAACCGATTGGGATATATTGCCTCCTAAAAAGATCAAAGATCCCAATGCCAAAAAACCGGAAGTAAGATCATCATCAGTAGAATAGCGTTTCCGGTGATTTTTGGAGAAAAGTTTGACTTGATTATCATAAATCTAGAAGTTAATTTCCCCCCGTTCTCTTCCACTGCAATTGACTCACGAGTGTGAGGTTACTTTGTGCCATGTATGCGCACATATTTCGATTTTTTCAGGATTGGGACGATAAAGAATACATCGATGATACTGATGATAAGAAACCCGAAGTAACCATTTTTTTCTTTTATTCGTTTAACTAGATGAAGTTGAATAGAAAATTGTGTTGCGTTGTAAAATCAGCAAACCTACTTTACTGACAACATGCAACGATAACTGAATTTTATCAGACCATAATTATTCACAATGCGAAACATAACTTTCAGGACTGGGATCAACCGGAAAATATCCCGGATCCGGACGCCAAAAAACCTGAGGATTGGGACGACGAAATGGACGGTGAATGGGAACCGCCGAAGATCACGAACCCGAAATTCAAAGTAAGGTTTATAAAATTATTTACAAATTGTAGGGTCAAGTTTTCATTTTTCTAGGGTGAATGGAAACCCCGTCAAATCAAAAACCCGAACTACAAAGGCGAATGGGTTCACCCCGAAATTGATAACCCCGAATACAAAGACGAACCCAATTTGCACATGTTCAAAGATATGGCTGCCGTCGGTTTCGATTTATGGCAGGTAACACCGTATGAATTGAGCACCTTACAAATTCCCTGTCCGATTTATAAATAGTTACTTACTGTTTCCAGGTTAAATCGGGTACCATTTTTGATAACATCTTGATCACCGACGACGTTGATTACGCCAAACAACATGGTAAGGATACGTGGGGCAAGACCAAGGAACCGGAAAAGGCCATGAAAGATAAGATCGACGAAGAGAATCGTAAGAAAGAAGAAGAAGAAGAAAAGAAACGCAAAGAAAAAGAAGGTAAGAATTGAAATAGGGCTTAAGAATTTTTTGAATCGGCGATTTGTAGTCTGTTTCTCCGGAAAGGCTGCTAAATATTGCAAGTAGAGAGCAAATAATCTATATTTTCGCGATTTTCTGTCGAACCATATTGCACGACGGACAATTTATGAACATACTCAACTGACCGTTAGCGTTTTTTGAGTAAAAAGTCACTGCAAAAGGTTTGTGTCAGCGATTTTGACGATGATACTGACATCTGTAATTTTCCAATTTAGAAGCATTCTATAACAAAGTTTCATTTGTCGACCTATCTCGAAATTACCAATTTTAAGATTCGTTAAGTTTTGTAAAGTAGTGCGCATCTGCAATTTCATTCTTGTGTTATTCATGATGACAAGTCCTCGTTTTCAGATAGCGAAAAGAAAGACGATAAAGAAGACAAGGAAGACGAAGATGATGACGACGAAGAAAAGGAAAAGAAAGACGAAAAAGACACTAAAGAGAAAGACGAACTTTAAAAACGTGTACCTGCCGTCGAATTTCGAAATAGAAAAAGCGTTGTTTTGATAAAAAAAATATTCGTTTGTACAAAGTTTGCGGAAATTTTTTGGAACATTTTATATTCGACCGCAATTTTATCAAAGTAGTGCTTTATGATCCTCAAACTTTGCAAAAATATTGATTTATACAATATTCCATTGTTTTTGTTTTTCTCTGTCGTTGTTATATTTAACTAATATATCGTCTATTATGTATATTTTTGTTCGAGTCACTGGATTCTAGTTTTGAGTAAATTCAAGGGTCAGTCGTACTACGCGGACAAGTTGTTTTGTTTCGGGACTGCGTTGTAGTATATATACAATCGACTTGATAAAGGGAACACGACCAAATATTCAGCTTGACTTGAAAACCTACTTTCGTTCGGTGGATGGACGTAGTAGGCGAAAATATACTATTTCAACCAGACCACTACAAAATTGCTCAAATAACACGAGTTTCGCTGTTAAGATGGTAGACTCTCAAACAACTTTTCCAGGAAATAGGGCGTTGCCTTAAGAGTGACGGAAGCAAGATTCGGCACAGATTCTAAATAGTGCATTCGATGGCCTCATGCGAGTAATGCTGAGCTGCAGCAGTTTAACTCTGTATGTTACTATTGTTGTAAGATGTAGCTCAGCTGCAGCTTAAAGGTGTATACTTCGCCGGTCCTTTCAATTCAATCGAAATTTTCTGAACCGGCGCTACACATATGATATAAGAAATTATTGATTGCTTAGATGACTTCGACTAGAATTGAGGGGATTTTGATCGAAAATACAAATTTATATATCGAAAACGTATTCCGAAAAATTTTAAATTTTTCCATCAGAACATTAAAAAAATCGGAATAGTAAGGGCCAAACCCTAGCCGTCGAAATTAGAAAAATTTTGTTTATTAGCACTCCCGAGCACCTTCCCATCGGATATCGCAGAATTTTACTTTTTTATTTTGTAGCTAATGCATATTTACTCTATTGGTAAAATTTCCTCTAAAATTTCTGTACCGTTCGGGGAGCTGCACAACTCTGAAGAAGGCATACTCATGGAAATCGCTTAAAAGTCAATGCATTTCCAGGTGGCTCTTATCTACCTCTAGTGATAAATTTATTTTCTTGTACTATAGAATTATCAAATAACAACCAACAAGACGAAGTTTGATGTACTATGTTTCACAAATATACATTTTACACTATGCAAAAAAGTTTAAACTGCCGAAAATGAGAAGCAAAAAAAGAAACATCTTTTCTATGGACCTTCCCGTCCCGAGCACCTTCATTAATGATGAGGCGAATTATATATTTTTATGCTTTACTACATTACAGCAATAGCTGTGAAAGTAACGTCGTCCTTCGCGCTGCGTTTTTGGGAGCTGTAGAAGCTTGCACACACTGAACTGCCATTCAAATACTTTTTGAACCTGGTTAAATGCTAAACCAGTTTCTGGGAATACAAGATGCTTCTTTGCATAATACATTAGAAGAAAATATGTGACTCTGTAATGACCAGATTTTGTGAAGCACTTTACTTTAACCAATTGGACGGTCGATACGGCTACAACAGAGTGGGGGAGACGGGCAATTCAACAATACAGGTGCACAATACGGATACTAATCGACGGCTGCTTTGAGACGTCGACAACAATAAACGAAACAACGTGGTCTCAGCTTGCAAATAATGAATGGCCTCGGTTTAACTGCTTTCGTAAAAACGGCGCTTGCAAATTAGGAGACGATCGCGAACAACAATATTAAAAAACTATGAATATTAATCACGCTTTGCTTCTCTTTAAATACGACGTTTTTGGCCACTCCCTGGGCGTCATGGGAGGTCGTGCTTCTGTCCATCTTCTTCCGCCAATCGTCGCTTCCTGCTTTACTATTCTTGCTTATTTAGTCACGCCCTTTAACGCTTTTCTAGTACGGCATGCTTCTCGTGTCTTGCTTGCTTCCTATGGTGGGCTTAGCCACACCTTTGTGCTTCTGTGCATGCTTCCTGTATCTGTTTCTCTGAATACACATGTTTTGTGGGGCCCTCGCTACTGTTGCACTTGAGACTACTGTCTGGCGGGGCTTTCACTTATTTTACTGTGTACAGGTGTTGTTTACGATTTTTACAGGGGATTACAGTAGCCATGGAATGTGTGGTTTAGTGTACGTTCTAGGGGACCAGCTGCCCTTTGTGCAAATTAATTGGGGCATCTTAATTGGGCTACCGGGGTGTGAACTGATCAAAATAAACTACTTCACGTAATTTTATAGGAATGTTTGGGTGTGAATCCCAGACACCCTTGAGACGATAAAATAGGAAAATGAAATAATATTTAATAAATGTCTATCACATACAGTATGCTATATATTTACAGTACTGCATTAGCAGGTATGTTACATTTCCCTCCTTCTGGAGTTGAACGTCCTCGTTCAAGGGTTTCGAGGGTAGAAAGGGGTTGTCTTGTTTACATGTACTGTAAATGTGATATTCTTATGGGGGTGTAACGTTGGGGTACATGAAATTTGTAACTGTATAGGGCCCATTTTGGCGAGGGAGGAATTTGGGAGTCAGTCCTTGTTTACACGAATGATTTTTGTAGAGAATAAGATCACCTGCCTTGTAATAGATGTTTTGAGCATGCTTGTTATACTGGAGGGTATAGTGATCTTGGGCTTTTAATAAACTTTTCTGCACGGTTGAGAGTGCTTCTGTAAAATGCGATTTTACACAAAGGGCGTAGTCGTCTAAATCAACTATGTAGTACGTGGGGAAAAAATTTAAGGCTGCGTCTGATGGAAGATTAGCCTGTCTACCGTGGAGCAATTCAAATGGGGGATACGAGGTGCTATCATTCTTATGAATGTTAATTGAAAAAACGGCATAGGGTAAATAAGTATCCCAATCAGTGTGATTTGAATTGATGTACATGCGGATACAGGTGGCTAGAGTTTGGTTGCAATGCTCAACTTCCCCATTGGCAATGGGATGGTATGGGGTGGTATGAATTTTCTGAGTGTTCCATAAGCTAGTGATCCGTGAAAAGAGATCGGATACAAAATCGGAGCCACGATCACAATGGATGATTTTTGGGGAACCATGATGGCAAACAATTTTGGTTATGAATAATTTGGTGATGGTGGCTGCAGTGATATCAGGGGTCTGAAATGCCTCCACATACTTGGTGAAATAATCGATGAAGATGACAATGAATCGGTTGCCATCTTCAGTTAGGGGTAACGGCCCCATGCAATCAACACGGACTCTATCAAATGGGCCAGTCAGCTGAATTGGTACCAGATTCGCATGTATTCTGTGTCGGAGGGCTTTTTGTGTCTGGCATGGGTGACAAGTTTTGCAATACCGTTTGATATCACGGCTCATTTGGGGCCAAAAATATTTTTGCCTGAGCAAGTGTAAAGTTTTCCTGGCAGCAAAATGACCTGTGAATTTGCTGTCATGATGGGAGGCAATGAGATGCTGGACTTGTGACTTGGGGATGTATAGTTTTGCCTGTTTGTTGACTATATGAAAGAGGATGTTTTGATGCACTGCGAATTTGATCATAGTAAGGGG
This sequence comes from Romanomermis culicivorax, assembly GCA_963922205.1. Classification (NCBI taxonomy): domain Eukaryota; kingdom Metazoa; phylum Nematoda; class Enoplea; order Mermithida; family Mermithidae; genus Romanomermis; species Romanomermis culicivorax. Next base: position 749,062 of record CAWUHX010000102.1, on the reverse strand, counting down.
GTGTTTTTGGGCGATTTTTGCTAAAATACTTTTGACAGTTGGATCAGTGCATTGAAGTTCAGCAAAATTTTTCTGTTGCTCTTCTTGTTCAGTTGCTTCAGCCTCAAGAACAGAATTGATGCTGGATATTTCAAGGGCGGGTTTCTAGTTGATCAATGTCAAAGGATTGCTTCGCTGTCTCTGAGGGGAATCGAGAAATAGCATCTGCCTTGCGGTTGTCAGTGCCTTTCTTAGGTCCAATGTCTAGCTGAATACCAGAGAGGGCTAATCCCCAACAGGCAATGCGAGGTGACAGGTTTTCCTTCTGTAAGACTGCCTGAACTGCAGTATGGTCAGTGTGTACAATAGCATGTTGCTGGAAAAGATAGGGGCGGAAATACTTGATAAACTCAACTACTGCAAGGGTTTCCAACTCAGTTATTGGGTAGTTGCGTTCTGCCGGTTTCAATGTGCGACTCCCAAAAATGATGGGGGATCCTGACCTTTACTGTCTAGTTGGCTGAGAATGGCGCCGATTCCGAGTTTTGAGGCGTCAGTTTGCAGAATGAACGGTTTTGTGAAATCGGGATGCTGCAGTATTGGGGCATGAATGAGCAATTCTTTTAGTCTAGTGAAAGCATTTTGCTGTTCGGGTCCCAACGAAAATTCCAAATTCTTTTTGAGTAGGGCTGTGAGTGGGCTAGAATATTGGGAGGAATTTGGGATGAATCTACGATAATAAGAGGGTAGGCCAAGGAATGACTTAACTTCTTTGGAGCTTTTGGGGGTAGGTATGTCATAAATGGACTGTACCTTATTGGGGTCGGGTGAAATGCCTTGCTGAGAAATGATGTGGCCTAAGTATTGGACTTGGGGCTGACAGAATTTGCATTTTTGTATGTTTAGTTTAAGGCCTGCTTGTGAGAAATAGGCAAGGATAGTGTCTAAACGTTCCAGCATTTGGGCATGGGAGTCTGCGAAGACTAAAACATCGTCGAGATAGACAAGGCATGTGTTCAATTGCAATCCCAAGAGGATAACATCCATTAACCTTTGGAATGTGGCTGAAGCATTGGTGAGGCCGAAGGGGAGATAGTTAAACTGATATTGTCGGGCTGAGCAATTAAAGGCTGTTTTTCTCTGTCTGCATGTGTCATGCGTGAGAAATTAGAAGCGTAGACGTTTAGATGACGGAACGCAGATGAGAAATTAGCTGTGTAGCTCGACGATTTATCGCGCGTTTTAGAAGAGACGTACGGAACGTAGAAGAGCGTGCCGAACGCTGTAGACGAAACACTCGGAGTGTTTTACGAAATTAACGCAACGATAGTCGAACGCAGGAGATTGACGGGCTCGTAGAGAGCGCTGTGTCAATTTTATCCAGGGATCTTCGCTCAGGTCGTCAAAGGTTTTCGGATGCCGAAACTCGCGCCGTAAATTCTTAACCGCTTAGGAGTTTTACTCGCTCACTCAAACTATTTTCCAAATAGTTTGACTCAACTTAGAACAGACTTTTCACACAATTTACTAATGTACAAAGCCGCCACACACTTTTCAGACAAACACCAAAACACAACCGTTCGGCTACAGTACAACGCAAAGACTAACGAGAACACTTTCATAATTTCTTCACATTGTAGCCACGCCTCTTCGGTGGTCTCGTCACGATCTTTCCAAATCAAACTTGCCGATCTTTTTCGCAAACGACACGAGCTTTACAAATACGTCAAATTGCTCCACAACACTCCTCCCCCTTTCGATCTAAATCGCCTCAAGCGATTTCGACGTGTCGTGGTGAATTTGCGTATTGATCGAATGAGAGCGTTTAGCTCGTTTTGGGCAAGTTTCTTTCGACGATTTGTCATTCTCGTTTCTCTACTCTGCGGCACATACTACACAAACAAAGAAAATTTAAACGATGTTATCACAAAAATGTTACGGCACAAAGTGATGAGCAAATGAAAACTAGTATTTAGCACCGAGAAATTTAAAAATTTTTTAGAGATTTCAAAGAAAAGATTCTAGTGGAAAAAGAATAAACTAGTGAAAGGAAGTGAGATGCGTTAGCATCGTGATACTTATCCATTTTGACTCATTTCGGCGGAAATCCGCGACCTTTAGGCAAAACTTTGACCGGGGTTTTGCCCGCTTTCAGAATACCCGGCAGGGGCATCTGTATCGATTGACTCGTGGTCGGTGCTCGCGGGGCCAAAGCTCGCTGCGCGGCTCCAAGCGAGGTTCTCACTCCAACCATCGACGGTTGAGTTGTCGCTGTCGTTGCCATAGTGATGATCGGAGCCGGTGTCATTTGGTACTTTGGCGGTACGGCCGCTTTTGCCATGGCTTGGGCGTCTTTCTTTTTCTTTTCTTCGGCTCGCTTGTCCATTTCGATTTGATATTCGCAATGTATATCTCGAATGATACCCTTTCTCTCTTCAGTTGCCGGATAATTCGGGGCTCGCGTGTCGGTGAGACATTGCAAGATGTAGCGTAGAGCCATCGAATACGAATTATCGGTAGTTTTGTAGTCGTAGGCTTGTCTGGCGTGGAAGAGGAACAGCGTGAGCTGTGTTATCACGATTGCGTTTTCAGCGCCGTAATACTTATAGTAATCGCACATCCAACTTAGAAGAACTGCAGTGAGTTCTTCTGTGCAATGCGGATCTCGTCGCAAATATCGCGCTTGAAAATAGTCAGGAAAGTCCTGCGCTATTTGTTGCGAAGCCGCGGTGGCTTGACGTAGAATTACGGGATCAAAATCCAAATGAGCACGATTGAAGTAATTAATGATAATTACGTCATCGGTCATTCTCGGTTGGATTTGAGCCGTAATAGGTGCTGTAGGTACGCTAGGGTACCGTTCTTCCGGCGGTGTACGCTGTCTACCGTGTCGTCGATGCGCAACTTTGTATTCTCGAACGGTTCTTTGCGACTTTTGTTGTTCGCTAGTCGCTTCCGCTTGCTGCGACGTTGTTGGTTCCTCGATCATTGGTTCGGAGCCAGCCGTCGGAGGCTGTTGGCTCTCTAACTGTTCTTTTTTCAATTGATCACGTTTCAAGGCGCTAGCCCATTCAATTCTTTTTTGTCGATCTTTTGATTCGCTAGGATGTTCTCGTCTATAATCGCGGTCTCGGTGAAATTTTCTAGGACGCTCGTTCGACGCGTATTCACCATGCCGGTATTTTCGACTGTCATAATCGTCGCTTTCTTTGCGAGCAGTAGACCGCGAGGGTCGTTCTCGTGACCGTGATTCGGTTTGTTTTCGTTCTCTACTACGAGTGTCTTCTCGTGATTCGCGGCGTTTTTTGGATGGAGGCACGTAATTAGGATCTTCTGGGTGCGTGTCCAGATAATCCTGTATTGTGCGCAGCTGTTTATCGATGGCATTTCGTCTGCGAAACAGTGAAAACTGATACGCTCTGACGTTGCGAATGGGTACGCCGTGTTCATCGCACAATCTGTCGTCTTTCACCTCCAAAACTGGAGTGGCGGTTTCGGTACTTATCGGGGTAGAGGTGTCTTCCTCGTTTTTCTTCGGTATCCGATATCGCGTAGGTATGATTTTTGGAGGTACCATTTTCGTTTCGTCTTCTTCTTCCTCTTCCATACGCGAAACATCGTACATCGATGAGGTTTTTACCAACGCGGCTACCTCTTGTATGTTTCGTTTCTTTATTTCCTCCGATTCCAATTCGAATGTACTGCTCGACAAGTTTTTGGATAGCGGAGTGAACGAAGAAGTTGTTTTAGTCGTCGTCATAGGTGCAGTAGTATCAGCTGTGGATACGTCTTCTTCTTCGCTTTCGAGTTGTATGACGTCGGATTCGGACGGTAGTTCTGTTTTTACCGCGAACGATTCTTCGGCGGTTTGTTTGAGCAACGAATCGACGGCCATCGCCGTTTCCGCATCGAATTCGGTATCCGCGGTGGATTGTGTAGGAGCCTGTGTAGGCGTTTTTGTGGGACTTTCTCCCGACAATATGGCGGTCGGTATTACGGGCAAGTTCGAACTCATTGTTAGAGTGTGACTCGGCGGAAAGCAAATGAGTTGCTCGCATTTTCTCGACATTAAAATCGGCGAATTGTAAGAAAAGTAGTAATAGGGGTTTTCCCTATACTTCTTTTTCGTTACGAGATCCGTTTCGTTAGAGACTGGAAAACAGTCGTTTTTGAATATGATCTGTCACATAAAATATCGATTCGCATATATCGGTCGTTTACTGTCGCTGCGATTCTTTTCGTTGTAGGGCAAGCGACTAGTCCATTCCATTAGTTCGAATTCGAACGTGCCGTCTCGTTTCACCCAATTTTGTTCGCAAATAAGATCTATGTCGATACTGTCACTTTTCGATAACAGTTTGGAGATCTCATTTTTGAGGATTGCTCGCAATTCCATTTCGGAGTGTGGGGAGCAGACGTGAGCGACTAGCGGCATAGTTCCGCGAATAGCATTCATCCATTGATGATGGTTCGGAACCGAGTAGAGCGGCGTTAGAGCCGGCTTTTCGGCGATCTGATGGTCGCATTTTATTTCGTAGATAGGCCACGTTTCTGGAGGACCGTAGGTGGTGAACGGATCGTTTACGATTAACTCGAAGTTTATTTGTTTCGCGTCATCACTTGTCACCATGTTTTGGTCTATTTCGGAAAGAAATAGCAAAGACATAGGTGCGCCGACTTCGTGATGGATGCTAACTACGTCATTGGAGCGTAGAGCTCGCTCAATTACTCTCGCACATTCAGCGGCGTCGTCATACGGTTCAATCTTTCCGTCGTCGGTCAACGAAGACGTGTTGTTTTTGCTACCTTTTATCGTCGGTAGTTTTGTCGGATGCATTTTCAATCCGAGCGGTTTAGTGGAGTGCTCCACGTTTACGTGATTATACGTACAGTATCGCATGTTCTGAACGTTATAGTCGTAGTATACGATTCGATTTAACGCCAAGATTTCGTCGCGCATGATCGCATGCAGCATACTCTTCGAGAGCGTCGGATCTACGACACCGAAAGGGCCCTTTTCGTCGCCTTCGCGATCGATGTTGGCGTTATCATACAAGTTTTGCGCAGCGATGTGTATGTATTCGGGCGGCAAGAAATCATGCGGGAAGATTTGAATGCTGTCGTAGACGCTGTCTACGAAGCCGTAGCGCCCGTACGCCAAAAACATTAGTATCGGATAGTACGCATCTAGAATGGAATACGTCAAAACTTGATCGTCGGGTTTGCCTGCTTGGGCGATGCGATCGTTCGCTTGCGGAAAATACAACGTGTAGCGTTCTACGTCTAGCGCGAACGCGTCGGCGACGATTCCTTTCAATTTTTTATTTTCGGGGCACAAACCGATCAGACGAGCTCTCTCCCACTTTTCGGGTGAGCGTTCGATATTTTCTAGTATAATCTGGACGTCGACCAGTATACTAGGCGCGAGCACGTTAGAGTGCATTTTTCGAGCGTCGGATGAGTAAAATTCTCGTCCGTGCATGTCTTTGAGACATTTCCAATCGTCGGCTTGATCGAATCCGATTACGATCATTTCAGGGGCCGACACGAACTCATAGAAAGCCGTCCAGTCCTCGGGTGTCGCCGCTAAGGCGTCGAACATTATAGTGTATCCAATGGGAAAACCCAGCTGGACGAACCGAGGACGTGGGTCGCATTCTGGTTCACTATATTCATCTTCGTTTTCTTGTGTATGTATAGCTGAGTAGTCGAGATCTTTTCGACGTCGAATCCGACTAGCACATGGCCACGGAAATTCGGTTTTGCGTATGCCGATAGGGCGCCTTTCAATTGTCCGCTCTCAACGTATTGAGGGTCGCGTAGCACGTTGAGCGGTCTCGCATATACCGTCTCGAACCAACGTTCGAATTCCGTGATTCAGATCATTCTTTTGATATTGTATTCTAAAAAATATCATAAAATTTCGATTAATTTCTGTGAGATGTAGTTTCGCATGGAAACGTCACTCATTCGAATCGCGGCGTGCAAATCTTCTAGCGAAGTTACCGCGACTCCCATTTTCTTATCGACGGATCGATACTTTACTCTTCCCAGGGGAAGTGAAACCCAGAGTTTCTTTTTAGAGACTTTAGTCTATATGGCAGTGCAGAACTTACCATCAGCAAAGAAAAATCTGTCGTCTTGACGGTATTGCTTTTTCTGATATGCCACGTATCGGTCTTGATTGTTGAAAGCTTTTCGAAATATCGGCGGCGGATTTATAAGCGACGTTGATATCGCCGATTCTTGCGATGTCGTCGCCTCCGATTCACTAGCCATCGCTTTTATCTTTCAACTTTGATCTTGAAGAATTTCAAATTCGATGCGACCGTTCTCTATCGTTTCAATTTTGCGAAATGAAAAATTTAAGCCAAACTATCTTGCTAAAAGATGAAGGTGTAAAGTGGAAAGTTGTTAAACCACGAATTTAAATTTTCATGCACATGGCGAAAAGTGTAAAGTTCAGATTGGGTGGGACCAGAGGAATATTTTCCTACAGCGCGCGCTTTCTATTCAATCTCTCTTCTGCGCAACTACTTATGGAAGGTCAATTTATTCGAAATGGACGTGAATAAGTACAAAATCACATAATAATATCACACGTATTCCTTTCATTCATTCCACATAGAATCTGTATGAGCGCGTTTTGCGCGTTTTTAAATATTCGAAAATTTGTACTCATCGCTTTGCTCAAAATTATTAAATAGTTAGACTTTATTTATAAAATTAAAAATTAATGTTAGTTGAAATATATCAAAAATATTAATTTTAATGTTTACAAATTTTTGGAGGACCGTTGTCTTCCGTTTCTAAGATTGCCGATGCCGTGCGAGGCATGTATGGCTTTACGCGAGAAAGTGAGACTTTCTGAGATTGTCCGGGACAATCTAAACTATCGATAGTTATGACGTTTTTCGAAATTTCGGAATTTCCGACCACTACGAAGGGTCCGATATAGTCTTTGTCGATTTTAGTCGCTTTTTTGTTATTAAGCAACAGTATGAGATCGTTTAAATCGTATTTCTGCGCTTTCGCTTTTTTATCGAAGTATCGTTTATGCGATTCGGACGCGTTTCTTAAGTTTTCGAAAACTTCGTTATATAGCGTTAGTTGCGCTTGCGTGAAAATATACTGATACGCATCGTAGTTTAGCGGTAACGTTAGACTTTTCGCGCAGTCGAAATCTATAGCGATTCTGGGTTCATACCCTCGCAAAAGTCGAAACGGAGAAAAGTGAGTAGCTGTGTGAGGAACAGCGTTATAGGCGAATGTCGCAAAAGGTAGATACCGTTCCCAATTATCGGGGTCTTCCGCGGTGAATTTTTTGAGTTGCGAAATCAACGTTTGATTGAATCTTTCTACCATTCCATTACATTGCGGATGATACGCAGTGGTATTGATTTTCTGAACTTTTAGAAGTTTCGCGATGTCTTTCATCAAGTTTGAAGTGAATCCTGAACCCTGATCTGATAAAAGATGTTTCGGGCTGCCATGAACCAAAACTACGTTGTTTACGAAACTTTCAACTATAGTTGCTGCTTTTTGATCCGGAATCAAATGAGCGCTTACCCATTTAGTGAAGTAGTCTTGAAATACGATGACGTATGATCTTTTTTCACCAAGAGGGGATATGTTTACTATGTCGGTCGCGACGATTTCAAATGGATATGTTGGTTGAATCGGCATCAACGGAGGTGGTTTCGGCAACTGAGAAGTTGTTTGTTGACATGTTTTACATGTTTGATCCACTTTATTATCGATTCTTCCATTTTCGGCCACCAGAAATGCTGACGTATCATCGCTGTAGTGCGTCTATGACCTTGATGACTCAAAATCTTTGCTCCGTGAAATTGATACAAAACACTTTCTATCAAAGTAGTCGGAACTACTATCGCGGAAGCTGTGTTAGCTTGTTTCGATGTTCGGTACACTATTTCGTTTTCGGTATGGAAAGCAGATGAAATCGTAGAGATTTGCTTCTGTTCTAGGACTTTTATCAACTTCGCGATGTACGGGTCTTTTCTTTGAGCTTCTTTGATTTCTTCCGGCGTTTCTATAGTTACTAGCCGTTTTTCAGGCTGTTGGAAATCTTCTTCAAACTTCGGCACTTTACTTCTTTCTTCTTTTTGCGTCATTGACCTTGTTATGGCCGCTGCGACAGTCTTTTTTACTTCGCGAAATGTCGGTCTGAATATTTCGTTTGTAACTTCTTCACTAGTCTTTGACTTTACTTTAGCGCGAGGTTCATTTCATGATAGAAAATCAGCACAAGCATTTTCTTTGCCTTTTACATATTCAACGCGATAGTCGTAGTCTTGTAGCTTTATTGCGAAGTTCTGAAGTCGCGAATTTCGATGTTTTTCTTCTTTGATCCATTGTAAAGGCTTATGGTCAGTTCTGACCGTTACTTTTTGTCCATAGACATAGTGTCTGTACCAACGGAAAGCTTCTACGATTGCTAGACATTCGCGCTCAGTCGTACTGTAGCGGGTTTCTACGTCAGACAGAACTCTACTATTATATGGGATGACCCATTGATCATTTTCGTTTTCTTGATACAAAATCGCACCAATAGCAGTTGTGCTAGCATCAGTTTGAATGATGAATTTCGATTTTTCGTCGTTATAGACGGGATATTGCAAAAAAGGAGTTGAGGTTAGAGATGTTTTAATCTCGTTAAACGCTGTACAATGTTCTTCGCTTATCTCATATTTCACATTTTTTCGTAGAAGTTGATAGAGAGGTCGCGAAAGAGTGGCAAGATTCGGTATGAATCGTCTACACCATTGGACTAGGCCCAAAAAACTTTGAAGATCTTTTACCGTTTTTGGCATTTCATAGTTTACGATCGCGGAGACCTTTTCGGGATCAGGCGAGATTCCATTTTCGCTTAGCAAGTGACCAAGAAATTTTACTTGTTTTGGCACGAAATCGCATTTATCTGGTCTTAGCGTTAGGTTCGCGTCACGGAGAGCATCAAAGATCAGTTGAATATGTGCTAGATGATCGTTATACGTTTGCGAAAAGACTATGATATCGTCGATATAGACCAAACAGATTTTCCAGATATATGGATGCAGGATCCGTTCCATTAGTCTTTGAAATTCAGCGGGAGCATTTTTCAAACCAAAAGGTAGAACTTTGAATCGAAATAAGCCTTCTTGACTGACAAAAGTAGTTTTATCGCGTGAAGCGATGTCTAAAGGGATTTGCCAGTATCCTGCTTTCAAGTCTAGAGTTGAGAAAAATCGTGCATTGCCTAGAGCATCTAGATAGTCATCGATTCTCGGAATCGGAAACTTATCGCTAGGAGTAACTTCATTTATACCTCTATAGTCGACTACGGGTCGCCAACTTCCATCTTTTTTCGTTACCAGAAACATAGGTGCTGCCCATGGTGATCGCGAAGGTTCGATGAGGCCTTTTTCTAGCATTTCTTGGATTTTCTGACGAACCATTGGTCTCTGTTCAATCGGCGCACGATAGTAGTGTTTCGCGACTGGTTTTGCATCACCGGTGTCTATAGAGACCGTTAACTCGTGAGTGAGAGTAGGTTGATCTCCAGGGAGACTGAAAACATCGCGATATTGTTTGAAGACTTCGATAGCGATTTTTCTATCTTCATCGTCGATATTCGACTTTTCGGTCATTTTTTCGAGAGCATGTTGAAGTTTTTCTTCTTCCGACATAGTTGACTGACCTTTAATCAACGTCACTGGCTCATAGTCTTCTTCATGATCGCTTAGCGACGCGACTGTCATGTTTGATTCTTCGAGTTTGAATTTAACCTCAGCGATGAGCTGGTTAGGTTGTATATGGATACCGTTCGCACTATTATTGACGAATAATAGTGGACATTTTCCTTCGGTTATGTTGATTATCGCAAGTTCGATCGGATATTCGCAGTTTTCTTTTCCGAAGTTCACGGGTTGAACTATGACGCTTTTGAAGCTTTCGTTTGTGAAAGGGAAGACTTTCCCGTTTACCCAAGTCTGACAATTCGGTTCTACGTAGCATGACGAGATATTCAAAATCGGTAGCGATCTGTCGATTTTTACGATTTGCGTTTGACTTTGTCCCGTAGAAGTATTTGAAAATACTTCGTCATAGGGCGCTTTTTCGATCGGTTTCAAAACTAGATTTAGTTCTTGCTGAACGTCTCCGATTCTGATGAAATTTTCGCGAAAGTTTATTACGGCTCGAACGCTCGGATGCACTAGGAAATCGGTTCCTAGGAGGCATTGCTCTCCTGTAGTAGGTAGTATCCAGCATCGTACTAGATGCGTTCCGAAAGATGAACTGATTTTGAAGATTATCGGACCTCTGGCATCAACGATAGCACCGTCGGCTACTTTTATCTGCGCAGATGTTTCCAAAGTATCATAGTCAATCCCCAAAGAGCGTTGAGCTAGACATGAGGAAATGACTGAACACTGAGCACCGGTATCGATCAACGCTTTCGTTTTGGTTTTTCCGATTTCGGCATCGATATGAAAAGCACGAGTAGGAGCGTATAAGCTCAGTAGTTTGATATCTTTTTGCGAACATTCTTCGATTCGACACACGCTAGATCTCGCGATCCACGGTTCAGTAGGTTTTTCGATTGTGAAATCAGTGATTCCGGGAGCGACGAAGAAGTTTGTAGCTTTAGACGCTTCTGTCGGTTCAAGCATATTAGCTGTACTAGTTGTCGGTTTCATCGGAACGAAAGGTTTAGGTGAGTTGGACACCGTTTTGGTTTCTGATGACAAAACTTGTTGCGAAGATTTCGGAGAAGTTAGCTGAGTCTGTATAGACTGTGAGTTATTCATCGGATAGTAGTAGTGCTTTTCGATTATCTTTTCTTGTCGGGATTCGGAATCGCAGAGAGAAATGTTTGCAACATCTCTCTGATAGTTTCGATTATCGCGATTGAAAAATCGGTTATTTCGATCGAAAGTTTGATTCTGATTGAGCGTGTAGTTACGCGTATTTTGTTGAAAACGAGGACGCCAATTATGGTTTTGCCATTGATGATTCGGTTGCTGTTGCCGAGGCTGAGAAGCCTGTGGTTTCAATTGATAGCATTCTGAGCTGTCGTGCTTACACTGACCATGATAGGTGCAATACTTCACGGGTCGTTCACGTGACTGATTTCGTTGGAAGTTTCGATTCTGAGAGAAATCCCGTATAGGAATGTTTTCTCTATTCCGAAAGTTCGGACTCGTCCCGCGATCGAATCGCGATCTTCGATTTTCGAAATTGTTAGCGTTTTGCGAATTTTCTCGGATTCCGAACTTTTCTAGAACTCGTTTTATGCTTTCTTCCAATTCTTTCGTTTTTGTTAGAGTCGAATTTTCTTGAAACCTCACGCTATTCCGCTGTCTAGAGTCATCTCTGTTTCGGGATAGAGAGTTATCTCTGAATCGAGGTTTCGAATTATCTCTGAAGCGCGACTGAGCTGGTTGCTCTTCCGACGGATTTTCGAGTGTATTAACCAGTATAGGTTGTTCTACTCTGACAGTCGACTGTTTATTCGCTCGCTGAATTTTCTGAACTTTCGCGACGGCTATAGCTAAGTCGGTGATCGTTTCTAGAGTACTCGCGTCAATCGAGACTCTGTAAATTTCCGGCATTTTTTGTTGTTTTTGTTGTGATAACTTTTCTATGGCGATACTGAGCGCTTCTGTCATAGTACAGTAGATGTACGTAAGTACTGATTCGATTTAAGAAAGCTGACGGATCTTCGGTTTCAAAAGGAGCGATAGACTGGAGCTCGCATTGGAGCGTATCTTGGTCGCAATTCGGTGCATTCATACACATCAAAATCTGTTTCCCTTCATCGTAGGATCGGACATCTCTTATGGTGTTCAGGGCACCATCGCAAGTCAAGCGACGCAAAGTGTGAAGTTTTACGTACTCAGACGCATCAAGGCCGAACTCGTTTTCGAGTGCAATGAAGAATTTCAAAACTTGTTGATTTCGGGTCGAATTATCTAGTTTTTGCGGCGCTATCTTTTTACAGATAGTCGTAATTCTCGTTTCGTCATCGGCGAAAGATCTATGCACCTGTGAAGGTGGGATAGACGGAAAGTTTATTTGAGAGTTTAGCGCGTTTAGCGCGTTAGAGTGGTCAAACGTTTGAGTTGGGATGATTAGATCATCATCGTCATCGATTATACTACGAAAACTAAGTTGACTTTTTCGATCGCTAGTGACGTTTTTCGGTTTATTCGATTTCAGAGACTGAGCGTAAGAGCTCGTAGGTCTCGCGATATTTTCGATTTCAGGGACGTTCGGTTTCAATAGCTCTTCTTTTTGAGCTCGCATCGCTTCGATTTCGGTTTTAAACTCATCGAGAAGTTTTCGCTGTTGAGTCGCGATAGTTACGATTTCGCTTAACGTGTTAGTAGCGTCGCCACGAAAATTTATCATTTCGGCATCGCATTTTTGCATTACGTCGATGTACGCGTCATTATCAAAGATTTTTCGAGGATCGGTACCCTTCGGTTTCGGTTTTAGAAAGTTGAATTTTCGATTTTCGACGATTTTTGGAGATAGAGATCGCGAGGTTTTTCGCGTTTTTAGCGGAGCGGACGTTTCTGGTAGATCGAAATTACACTTATCTGCTTCGTAGAGAAGCGGTAGATTCGCGTTTTCGCAGTCGAAATTTTCGATTTCTAGATTATCGGGATTCGCTAGTTTCTTATAGAAACCTTTTTCGTAACCGAGCGCAGTAGAGCGACGCGTGCGGTTTTCTTCCATTTTTTCGGATTTTCGATTTTTCGCAAATTTCGGCATTTCCTCAACCTTTAGACGAGCTGGTACGGTCACCAAATTATGTCATGCGTGAGAAATTAGAAGCGTAGACGTTTAGATGACGGAACGCAGATGAGAAATTAGCTGTGTAGCTCGACGATTTATCGCGCGTTTTAGAAGAGACGTACGGAACGTAGAAGAGCGTGCCGAACGCTGTAGACGAAACACTCGGAGTGTTTTACGAAATTAACGCAACGATAGTCGAACGCAGGAGATTGACGGGCTCGTAGAGAGCGCTGTGTCAATTTTATCCAGGGATCTTCGCTCAGGTCGTCAAAGGTTTTCGGATGCCGAAACTCGCGCCGTAAATTCTTAACCGCTTAGGAGTTTTACTCGCTCACTCAAACTATTTTCCAAATAGTTTGACTCAACTTAGAACAGACTTTTCACACAATTTACTAATGTACAAAGCCGCCACACACTTTTCAGACAAACACCAAAACACAACCGTTCGGCTACAGTACAACGCAAAGACTAACGAGAACACTTTCATAATTTCTTCACATTGTAGCCACGCCTCTTCGGTGGTCTCGTCACGATCTTTCCAAATCAAACTTGCCGATCTTTTTCGCAAACGACACGAGCTTTACAAATACGTCAAATTGCTCCACAACACATGGGCAATGGGAATGGAATAATAGGCATTGGATTGGTCAAGGGACCAGAAATATTTCATTCCACGCAGGGTGTCTAGAATTTGGTCTATGCGGGGCAAGGGATAGGTATCTTTTTTGGTTACCTTATTGAGGCCTCGAAAATCAATGCATAAACGATGGCCTCCATCTTTTTTGGGGACTAGAACTGTATTGGTGCACCATGGAGAATTGCTCTGGCTTATGACACCTGCTGCTGCAAGTTGCTCAACTTCTGCTTGTATGATTTGCTTTTCTTTTGGGGAAGTCCCAAAAAGGTGTCTACCTACAGGTTGGGAACCATTGGTGTCAATTGTATGTGAAACAAGGGTGGTTATACCTACATCCATTTTGGATTTAGCATATAATGTAAGGTACTTGGATAGGGCGCGTAGGAGTTGAGTTTTTTCCGTTTCTGTGAGGTCACTGGAGGTTAAATTAACGTTTTCTTTTAACCATGTGAATGTATCAAAATGGTTTGGCTGGTTTTGTGTCGAGGAGGTTACTTTAACGGAAGCATCTTGTTTTGGGATGTAACAGGAGACTGTACCGATGTAGGGTTCCAGGGTAAAGAGTTTGGGCTGTGTCTTGTGTGTTTAGGACTGATATGTGTATGCGACTGTTTTGGTTTCCAGAGACACAAGCTGCGAAATGAACTTTGGGATTCTGTGTGGGTTTCGGAGTAAATTCAAGCTGTTTAACCTGTAGGTACGATTTGGGCAAGGGGACAGTAAATTTGGTTACTGTACGGGATGGTAATTCTAATTTTTCATCTAGATAGGTTCCACCACGGGTCGAAAGGGGGCTATATTCTAGGCCATCACAGGGTAGTATGACATTGCCAAATTTGACTTGAGACTTATGATTGTTGATAGTGTAATCTGAAAATCGACTGAGAAAGTTTTTGCCTAAAAGGATGTCTGCTGTGCAATCTTTTTTGACATGGACCATTTTTGTTTCCTGGATAGTTTGGGCTGTTACTGTAACAAAAGTGGTTCCTACAAAGTGAATTGGAAGGTTATTTGCTGCTTTGGCTTGGACTAGCGGGGGTTTCATGTCTAGCTGTGGAATTTGAGCGATTCGTGAATCAATGAGTGAGTAGACTGCACCAGTGTCAATCATGCCTTTTGTGATTAGTTTGCCATTAAGTGTAATTGGAATGTGAGGGGTATGTTTCTGCGGTACATTCTGGGGTGGTTTGTTTGATCCCGATTGGTGAATTTGATTAATGAGTTCGATTGCAGGAGTTCAGGGGGTATCAATATCGACAAGGACATATTTCTGCTGCGTTTGTGCCCCACGACGATTAGCTAATTCTAAGAGAGCATGGCCGAATGATAGGGGAATGGTCTCATGTAAACGTCTGTTGTGTGATGGTATTTCGTACGCATGTTCATTTGCGACCTGATGCTTTGGGGAAGGGAAATATTTTCGAAGAATGAGAAGAGAGTAAAAGACACCTGCAATGACTACAATAATAACAGCTAGATTGATAATGATTTTTAGGGGTCCTTTGAGTAAATTATTCAATCTGTCTGTGAGGCTTTGGGTTGTACCGGTTATTACATGTTCTATGCCTTGACCGGCGCCAGAGAGGGTATTTCCGATTGCTTGGCCACTGCCTGAGATCATATTGTAAACTATATCTGAGTTAAGGGACATTTGGGCAGTGTAATTGACGAGTTTTTTAACAACGTTTTCAAGTGTGTGAGTTCTATAAATGTATTGTTTCAAAAAGAGTAAATTTGTCGAAATTGTTGGGAGTTGATCATGAAAAATTGCGGGTGTGTTAAAATGGAAAAGGGAAAAATTTTGGTTCCAGAGGATTTCTAACAGTAGATCAGTGACATGCGGGGATCCTGTTTCACTGACCCATGTGTTATTCTGTTTGTAAAGGGCTACATGCATGTGATGGCAGTTGACGGTTTGTGAGAAAGGGGTCAAATCGTTGCCTCCGGGGTTCGAAAACATGACTTCAGTTCCTACCAGAATAGGTAAAAGTTTGTAGCATGTTTCGTTGATTTTATGGTTGTTAAAGACTTTAGATGCGTTTACCTGCTTACAGGGCCAGACCGTGAGGGCATCTCCTGTGAATTCTGCTATTATGTTCGTTCGCTGTAGGAATGCACGCGCCCCAAGGGTTGCATCAAGGCGCAAAATTTGCCATACTAGATCAAGGTGACGCTGTGCCTGTCTGCATAATTTACTCCAAACGTTTTTGAAATTTTCGATTTCGAATTCCTGGATTTTATCTGCTAGATAGTTTAGTTTTGCGTTAATGGGTTCAAAATCGTCAAAATCCTATAGTGTAGTATGGGTTTCATTGATTTTTGGGGTTAAAAATGCGTTACGATGTGGGGTGCTTTTATCTAACTGTACAACAATGCCCTGTTCGGTTAGGACACTGTCTTGGATTTCTGGGCAGTTGGGGTTCAAAAAGAGTGTACTTTTGGCGGAGAATGCACCTTGTAGCTCTTCTATTATCATGTGGGTTTGCATCAGTTTTATGGGATGTGTATTTTTGTATTCGAAGGGGCATAAGTTTTCGAATGCTGTTTCATTCCAGATAATGGACCCATCGGCCGTTACACAATGGCCTGATGTCGGTTTGCATGACCCCAGGTCACCTAATGTACCTGCCATAGATTTTCCATTCCAAGATGCTATTTGTCCTATTTCTGTGATGACGTTAGTGACCGAAGTACAGTGGTCTGTACAACACCATGTGTATTCTATGCTTAGGTAGTTGTTTGTTGACCAAAATCCTGGTTGAGTTTCATATAATTTTTGACCGTTGTGTTCTTTGTCTATAAGGATTGCCTTACAAACATGCGGGGTTAGATTTTGCATTTCGGTTTGGTCGAAAACAAAACCTTTTGAGCCAAAAAATCCTGTATTAGTACAAATTTTCCGTTTGTGAACACTGCATTTGTATGCATCTGTTATGTGAGGCTTAGTGGAGGGGATATAGATTTTTCCGAATGTCTGTACTGGTTTGTCTACTGTGGAAGGGGGCATGCATGATACAAGTTTTGGTATGCTGACCGAGTGACCGCTCAATGAAGTTCCACAGATCTGGAATTGGGCACTACACGATGTGGGGATTATTATACAAAGAAAAATACAAAACATCGGCCAATACAATGTTTTAGTGGAGGCGGCGGGGCACTGTATTTTTTCGCTCTGGCCGGTTTGGCGTGGGGACTGTTGTTGTTTTGCGATTTTGAACTGAGGGGGTGGCTGGTTTGTGATCTGAACAGTCTGTAAAAGTTTAGAAGTTGAGTCATGGGATAGGGTTTGGGTTTGCTTACTTGTGGGGGTCGGTAATAATGTTTGGCAGGGGCGGAATCTGTAAGGTTCAGGGGTCAGGCCGTGGAGAAGGGACAGCAAGTTACAGTCTGTTTTCGATGGTGTTTTGGGGGCGGTGGGCGATTTGGTGTCTTGTTTTCGGGGGATCTTGTAGTCTGCAGGGATGGTGGGTGGCGATTTTTCAACTTTGGCGGCTTCGGGCATGGGGGGTGGTGACATGGCGCACCAATCGGCTACCTCCAGGTCGAGGACGTACTCCTCCTGACTACGTCGGTGGGTAGTGGGCATAATGGTTCCTAAAGTAGTCTGAGGGCCGTTGGTTATGGCAGGTAATGTTGAGTAGAATGCAGAGTCATCAATGTCCATTAGGGGTTGGGGTTGCCTGTACTCAATGCAATTTTGAATATTACGACTTTGTTGATTCGGACAGTACCTGCTTGTATGACCTCTCTGCTTGCATAGAAAACATTGAAAAATTGAGTGGGGTTTTGAAAGGCAGTTATCAGATCTATGTCCTGTTTGGGAGCAGTGGATGCATCAGCTTTTACAATCACGCGTACTGTGGTTATTACGAAAACAAATTTCACATGATTTTCGGGTGCCTACTGATTTACAATTACGAGCTACGTGTCCAGGTTGTCCACACTGAAAGCATGTGGGTTGCCTAGTTCTAGTATTGTTCCTGTAAGCATTATTCCTGCTGTAAGTGTTGTTACTGAAGCTGTTGTAGTTACTCTGTTGTGGGGCTTGAGGTTTTTGTTTGATCTGCAACTGTAAATCTTTCACTTGTTGTTCTAATTGATGCAAAAGGTCCTGTTGGTCTGTATTTTTGGTTAGGGAAAAGATGGGTTCGGGTTTCGGGGGTATAAATGGAAGGGCGTTGGACTTTAGCTCATTTCTAAGGATTTGCTGTTCAATGTAAGCTGCTTCGTCTGACATTTCTTTTAGAGTTGCGAACCATCTATACTTAATTGCTCCCCTGATTTCGTTTTGCATGCCTTCTACAAAAAGGGGTTTTATGATCATTTCTCGTGTGTCTGTGTTAAAGTTAGGGTAGGCGAGGGTTGCTAGGTGTTCTAGATCAAACTAGAATTCAGTTACTGTTTCTGATCGCTTTTGTTTTCTCTCCCGTAAAAATTGTTGATGTAGCTCATTATCTCAATTGTTTGGGAAAAAGGCCTGCAATGCGATTTTATACTGCTCGTATGTGTTGGGAGGGTTCTCAGAATTGGCTAAGCTTTTGAATTTTGCTAACGCGGCTCCTCCTAAATGAATCTCTAAACATGCCAACTTTAACTGTACGTCTGTATCTTTCATGCCTTGGAGTGCCATGAATTGTTCTAATCTTTTGTTCCATTCACCAAAATGTTGGGTCACGCCGCCTGTGAATACTGTAGGTTTCGCGTAAAAATTATTTGCCATGTTATTACGAATGTTTGCTGTTCTTAGATCGTCTATTAGGGTAGGGTTTACTGTATTCTGATTCAATTGTGTGCGCAGAGTACAAAAATGTTCTGAAAATAAATCGTATCTGTTCTCTAACGATTTCTCCTAAATGATCTTGCGTTTGGTGGGTCATTCTTGGTTTACGCTGGGATTTCTGCTTAAATGCTTCAATTTTTGCTTCACACTGTATTCGTACAAATGTATCACTTAATGTTTCGTTGGAGGGGATTTCCAGTTTGCTTTCTATGAATACTGTCTTATAGGAAATAATTACTACTGTATTATCTAATGCTTCGAGATGCCCCAATAAGAGTACACCTAATTGGGGGCAGGGAGTTCCAGTGGTTAACGGTACGGTACGGTCACCAAAATATGTAACGACCAGATTTTGTGAAGCACTTTACTTTAACCAATTGGACGGTAGATACGGCTACAACGGAGCGGGGGAGACGGGCGATTCAACAATAGAGGGGCAATATGGATACTAATTGACAGCTGCTTTGAGACGTCGACAACAATAAACGAAACAACGCGGTCTCAGCTTGCAAATAATGAACGGCCTCGGTTTAACTGCTTTCGTAAAAACGGCGCTTGCAAATTAGGAGACAATCGCAAACAACAAAATTAAAAAACTACGAATAATAATGACAAAAATCACGCTTTGCTTCTCTTTAAATACGACGTTTTTGGCCACTCCCTGGGCGTCGTAGGAGGTCCTGCTTCTGTCCATCTTCTTCTGCCAATTGTCGCTTCCTGCTTTACTATTCTTGCTTATTTAGTCACGCCCTTTAACGCTTTTCTAGTATGGCATGCTTTTCGTGTCTTGCTTGCTTCCTACGGTGGGCTTAGCCACACCTTTGTGCTTCTGTGCATGCTTCCTGTATCTGTTTCTCTGAATACACATGTTTTGTGGGGCCGTCGCTACTGTTGCACTTGAGACTAGTGTCTGGCGGGGCTTTTACTTATTTTACTGTGTGCAGGTGTTGTTTACGATTTTTACGGGGGATTACGGTAGACGTGGAATGTGTGGTTTAGTGTACGTTCTAGGGGACCAGCTGCCGTTTGTGCAAATTAATTGGGGCATCTTAATTGGGCTACCGGGGTGTGAACGGATCAAAATAAAGTACTTCACGTAATTTTATAGGAATGTTTGGGTGTGAATCCCAGACACCCTTGAGACGATAAAATACGAAAACGAAATAATATTTAATAAATGTCTATCACATACAGTATGCTATATATTTACAGTACTGCGTTAGCAGGTACGTTAGAACTCAAAGTCCTGATAAATTTTCATAAATCTAGGTTTGGTGGTTGCTGAACGGAATGTCTCAAATGAAAAATCAAACATTTCGAAAATCAATAAATTTCAGAAATCGGATGATTATATTTAACATCCATTAACACGAAAACGGCAAGAGTTATTCAGACGCCCTTTGCCGTACTGGAAAAGCATTATCAAAAGCCTTTTTGGTCTGGCTAACATCACGTGGTGTGAAACAGGGTAGCTCCAACTGTAAAGCATCTCGTCAGCTTCCATTGTTTCAATCAAATTTTTGAAGAGAAGAATTTTTGTTGCATCTCTTCTGAGACATCCTGTTGCGCAACCATTTTGGATAGATGGATGAAATTTTACCAGTGATTCGACTCACATCTTTACTTTTTATTCTTCTAGTCTGAACGTTTTCAAATTTTTCTGTATTTCGTAGATGGCATATTTGATGGGATTAATCAGAATTTTTGTAACATTTTTCAGAATGTGCAATCAAACACCTACAGCTCCCAAAACGTAGTAAAATCTGACTGAAATTTTATCACAATGTGTGGGACATTAGTGGCTACAGAAACCAAGAAAAAAATTCTGCGGCATCCTATGGGAATGTGCCCAAATAAAACTCAAAATGGCTTTTTCGGTTTAATTCGACCTACTTTTTGACGCTTCAAAGTAGCATAAAAGATGTTTAAGTATAGTATTGGAGATTTTTTCTTCTACATGCGATGAATATTGGACTATTGTACAGAGTAACGCCTTTTCTGAGCTGTGATATTTCGAAAAAGTATGCAGCCTAAAAAATATCAAAAAATGTAAAAATTCTGAACTTTGGGCTATACTCTAGCTATGCGAATTTTGACTTATATGCGAAATGAATGTTGTCGCGATACTGAGCGATATAACAATATTCAAAATATCTCATTTTCAGATATTATTAGTTTCGAATTATCATTGGTCGGTGCGACAGAAGGTCGAATCTCTCAAAAATCGTGTTTTAAGTAAGCTCTTTTTTTAAAAGGTGTAACATGCGAAAATTTTTTGTTACGAGTACATCAAAAGATACCCTTATCCTCTCCCATTTAAAATGATTATTATTCATCGAATAAGATCACAATCCAATCCTGAAATATCGCTTGGATGGAAAGACAACAAAACCATGCCAAAAAATCATCAATTTTAAAAATTTGGCCTACTGTAGCGGCGTGAATTTTCCGCCTCTACTATAGGAAGTGAATTTTCTTTTGTAAGCAAAGCAAATGATACCATAAAGGTACCCAAGGACCATCTATACTTTTTTCGCTAAAAAACATACGCAAGCGATTTACTCTTCAAGTATTGGAGCAATTTCAGCATATAATACATCGCAAGGTAGATATTGAAATTACCGATCGAAAGATACCAAACACGTTCAACAAATATCTACTGTGTGCTTTAAATCTAGCTTTGACGCAAGAAACGTAAGAAACGCAAGATGCTTACAAAATAGCCGATTTCTGCAACACTATGCAAATTTTTTTTGCAAAGTATAGTTCACTGGATAGAACTCGTCAAGATCTTTCTTGCGCACAGAAAAAATGAGGGATTCGTTCGATTTTAATCGTTACAATCACTTGCGACAAATTTTCGAGAAAAAAGTATTTAGATTCTTTTAGTTAATTTGTGAACATGCCCCCTAAAATTTTTGGCTGAGCTGGTATTTCATCACTTTAACAAGAGTTTTGTGTTTTTCGAGACTTTTGTCGTCTGTTTTTGTTTTTTTGCTTCTTAAATTGTCATACATGGTTTCAATTGATGTCTTTTTGTTGTTTTTTATAGTTATTTCATTTTGCATTTGCTTCATTCCTTTCCTTTTATCTGAGTTACTTTCTGAATACTACAGTTTTAATCTTACTCATTTGCATAAAGTCTTACTGAATTTTTTGGTTATCACATAACAGACACACTTTAAATTTCACTTTTTTTGGATATTTACTCTTCTGGGTATTCGCTCTTTTGAGAATCACTCTTTTGGAATTAGCTCTTTTTAGCTTCGCTCTTATGAGTTTCGCTCTTCAAGTCATACCTCAACGCGAGCCGGCGCCATGTTTGCTCCTACTGATCCGGTGCTGTCCGGCAAGTGGCACGTTGAAATTTGGATTCTCTTTTATTTAATTTTTTTATTTTTGTTATTATAGCGCCGGATACCGACGGTTCAGAAAATTTCGATTGAGATGAAATTTGCCAAACCGGCGCGCCGGCGTGCGCAAGACGAAGTATAGCAGCCAGCATCCGAGGCCGGTTTTGAGCTGCTATACTTCTACCATGGCTGGCGAAATATAGCAGGGCCTTTATGTCCCTTTAGTGAAACCGCCTGAGCCTGAATTTAAACAAAAAACTTCAACAACGAAGCTCAACAGCACAAAAAGCGAAAATGGTGCCAGATCAGAGCCTGGTTGCACGAAAAAGAAGCAGTTCTCTTCGACAACTCCATGAGTTTTTTGCTTCAAACATCGATTTCACACATTGTAAGTATATTTCAAGCATCTATCCATGCTGTGTAAGGAAAGCCAATATCCTGCTCTCGGTTAACTACTATTCATGGTCAGAGGTTGATCTAAATGAGTCTCCTTCGCGAAGGGGATGTTTGTGCAACTGAGCCCTTATTACTTTCCTGTAGAACGTTTTTTACAAATGTCAGCTAGCGATTTTCTTGCTCACATCTGTAGTTCCTGAGATGAGTAAGTAAGCTTTCCGTAGTCACATCTATGCTGCTCTGGTCGAATCATGTCTTTGTAAATTTGCTATTCTGTGATCATGTCGTTTTGAGGATCTTTTTGATAATTCGCTTTTCTGCGAATCACTTTTTTCAGACTACATTGTTTAGAAACTATTTCGAAAACCACTTTCGAAAATTTCGAAAGACCGTTTTTAGATCTGAATTACCTGTGTGCACTGAATTACCTGTGTGCAAGTTTCAGCAGTCTGCTGGAAAAATTCATATTGTGTAACATCACTCAGCTCACATGAGCTAGAATGCACACATACATCGACCAGACTTTCGGAGATAAGGCTATGCAACGATTTGCTGCATGACCGTGTTATAAAATAAACAGTATTTCTCCCACTATTAGATCGACAGTAGGATAGAATTTCGGGCCTTTTCTACAAATACCACCACGACATTTTTGAAATATTTGATGTACATATCAGTCAGCTTAGGCTTAGAGGGAAATTTATAAAATGTCGGGGAGGGGATAATTTGTAGAAAAAGTCCAAAATTTATTCAGTTTCGGTATCAGATTTTAGCCGAATTTGTTACATAGTGATCCATGTATTTAACGTAATGAAAAAGTCGTTACGACTTGTTAACAGCTAAAATTTTCTGGTTGACCAAATTTTCATCACAATTTCATCGGCGTTTTCAGGATCGAGGCGATAATCGATCAAATCTTTACTTTTCCGACCTTTGTCGAACAAGTGGGATTTTTTGGCTTGCGATTCTACTTTCGACGACGTAATGTTCATTGGCTTTTGAGCAAAAAGGCTCGTCGTCGTGACGACACGGCTCACGGCTTTCGCCGATGCATCGGCGCCATGGCGACCGCCGACGGCGGCCGTACAGTTGAAAAATTTTCCTTCCTCGTCGCCATCCAACGACGAAGACGACGTTTTGCCGTTTTCGCCTATTTTTAAATTTCGATTCGCAGGTTTCACGCGTTGTTGATTACCGTAGCCGTCGTCAGTCAAACGATGCGGATTACTGTAACCGCCGTCGGAGTTTTCCCTGAAGACGCCGTCTTTGGCGTTGGCAGGAAAACCGTCGTCGTCGTCGTTACCAAAGACGGTCGTATCGCCAGTGGTGGCCACCAAAACTGCGGCAGCCGCTGCAATGCGACGACGGCGGCCGGTCGCCAAAACGCAGCGATTTTTACGCGCCGACGGCGCGACGACCGTCACGACTTTGGTTGTCGAAGCCATACGTAAACCGACCATTTTGCTCAAAATCGGTAAACTTTTGAAAGCTGCCGTTTTCAAACAATCGTCATATTTGATCCACAGAAAAGGCGTCAAGGAATAATCCAAACCGGTCAAAATGTACAAGCTGGACAAAAAATTGACGTATTTGATGGGCGGATCGTGCAAATCGTCCTCTTTTAAAGTATAAATGAGCCAGGAATAAGCTCCGCCTACCAAGGTGCCCACGAATGCCTGAAAATTGCGATGTGTTGGACAAGCGTCAAACAAATTGAGATCAGAATTTGATCGAACTTCCATGAACAGAATTTATTTTGAAAATGATGATATTATGAACGTTCAAGATTAAATCAATCTTCTTTTTTCTAGTTCACAAAAGATCTGGACCCAAAGTTGTATGTGAGCTGCAAATCAGTAGTTTCTTCTACTTCGGATCCACATTCAAAAATCTGCAAGGCTAATTGTCCATATAAAAATCAAAAACTTTGAAAGGCATAAGACGTGAGCAGCAGATCAAATGTTTCAGAGAATTTCATTGGTGAGCTAAAGTTTTTTCAAATTCTTTAAGTTATTTCCCACAAACAGGTACTTTTTCAAGGCCTATTGGTCCCACATATATCTTCATCATTACTACAACGTAGTATGTATATGTATACATATGTATACGTTGGAAACGCAAACAAATTGAGACTTTTAAATTTGATAAACAATGCTTTTGTAGCATGAATTTATTATATACAAAAATCGATTCGGCATTGCGAGGTAAGCATTAAAACGAAAATCGTACTTTGAAGTTCCATAATTATGTGAATCACCTGTGCTTTAATATTTCTTTTATCATAGTTTGCTTTTGTATAAAATGCTTTAAATGATGAAAATTAGAGCTGTCGGAAATATCGTTTACACAAAGCTTTTACAGTAAGACTTCGTATTAAAAAAATTGTTAATCCAAAAATAGTTGAGTATTCTTAAAGATTTCCAGTCCGATCTATGTTTTATGCGAAAATTATAAAAAGATTCAATAATATTTGCTTTCCATTCTAATTATTTGGAAGCATTTCGAGAAAATCAGATCACAAATAATATTTTCAAGCCAAACTATTCTAGAAATTTTTCTGACGTCAACTGTCCCCTCTACCTGCGAAATAACGAACGGCAATAGCATTCTGGTCGCGCGCATATTGTTCGACGTTTGAAACCTTTCTTGCAAATTGTGCTGAGCGTGATTTATGCCGAAACTTTCGTACCGAAAGAGATTCGTTTTGTAAACGTACCAATAAATCAAAATTGAACCGACGTTGAAAACCAAGAAATAACCAACAATGCCGGAAACCGATACACCCGTTACGAAAATTGTATCACAATAGCAGACTGTCGATTGTTGTTCAGAGGAATTCTACGTAGAAAAGGACTAATGAACATGAGAAAAATAAGTTTTTTGTATCATATACAGCAATTGGAGAGTAATTGCACTAAAAATATTGCTATCAATAGGATGAAAACTAGTGCGGCAAGGAAGTTTTTGCATTATACTATTATTACTACAATCAGTCTTCATTTACTAATACTACAAATTACTACGAACACTACAACTGCTACTACTACTATTACTACTACCATTACTTCTACTACTTTCACTACTTCTACCAAATTAGCACTACAACTACTATTGCAACTACCACTGTTTCTAGCCTTAGTTAGTAGGAGCTGATTGCATGTTTGGTGCTATTATTATTATTATGTAGTAGCGTTGCATTCAGTATTGGTAGCAGCAGAGCCCAGGCAATGGCTGTCCAATAGTGCTAATAAAATAATGTGTGACTGTAACTTACTAATAATAACACCAAGTTACTCTAGTTTTGCGCTTGTTACTTGTGAATTTTGAAGTGAATCGGCGTCTTGAGCTCCGTACGAAAAGAGGTAATTCAAATTTAAAAACGAACTCATCGACCACAAGCAGACGGACAAAATTTTGACGCCTTTGGACGGTCTTTTCAAATCTTTGTCGTTACGTTTTATCGTGGCCCACAAACGTTCCCAACCGACGGCCACCAAAAATGAAACGAAAGCTTGCGAACTGATGGCGTACGGTGTGGACAAAAGCAGGCAGTAAAATTTGCTAATTTGACCGCTGAACAAAGAAAAGGTCGACAGGTGTAGATGAAGCAAAAAAACAAATTAGTCAAGAATCACTCTGTAGAGTGCAGTTTTCAGAAAGCTTTTTGATGTATACAGCCAAAATTAGCGACCAGAAACAATAGAAAAAGTTCATAATTTCAATGGGTCTGTATATTTTAGGGGCACAGGAGTTTAGTATGTATTCACAATTATACAGCGACAGCAAGGAAAACGTGGGGTTAAGTCAGAAAGAATTTAGCTAAACGTTGACTTAACTCATCAAAAAAGGTGTTTGTTGATTTCGACAAGATCTATCGATTAATATCCAACTCGCTACGTTTAGCTAAAAGTTTTATATCAGGCTTCATAAGGTCTATAATTCTGACTGGATGGGTGACAGTATTCTGCTGGAGTAAAAAACAACAGCTGTCAAGCCAATGTGCCATCTTTTTTTCCTATTTGATACCAGAGTGAAATTTTGGAATTATTCAAAACTCAACCATAGCCACATACTTTAACGGTTGATTGTTACTCACTACCATCTTCAGTAAGTACTATTTTGAAACAGCTCAAACTGTCGTCATCGTATCCATGTATTTAACGGTTTCGAATCATTCTTCGATTCTAAGATACTTTTACAGTCGATTCTAAGATACTTTTGCAGGAAAAATGTATCAAATGAATGTTGCTAAAATTTCATGGTTTTTCTTTGCCGTTAGAATGGTCGCATGAAAGTTCAGCAACGAGATACTTAGAAATCGTTCGAACAAAGTAATAAGCGTGAAGAAATTTGCAAATGAAAACTTTTAAGAATTTTAACTATGGACAAATCTCGAACTTTCCCGTAATGGACAGTATCGCGAAAATTAGGCAGATACGGTATTGATTATAATGAAACCCCCAGGTACTATTTTTTATTTCACTGATCATCAACTACTCCACAAAAGTTCAGCGGAGTGATCTTCCTTCAATCAACAAAAATCATCACTGTTTTGACGAAGTTCCCCTCCTCAGCTATAATATTAGTGGGACTGCTAATTGTGATGGAGAGCACTGCTTTTTCCTAGTAAACTTCTGATGATTCATTAGAATTCCAATACAACGCGTGGATACATCTAGAGGGTGGTTTTTATTTGAATTATCAACTGTTCGGCGGGTTCTATTGAATTATCAACTCTTCGGCGGGTTCTATTGAAGGACGAATTTTATTAGAATACACCATTATCTGGTTCAGAGCATACAGGATATTATACTCAAACTGCAACTGCTACAAGTTTGTTAAGTTGTTAAGTTTGATTTTAGTGAATTATTTTCTTTGGAGCAACTTCCTGATCTGCGCTTTGGGCCGAAGTGAATAGATCATGGGGAACATGTTCAAGAGGATAGTTGATCTTATGCATGCTGTCTATTCCCGTCTGTGTTAAAACTTTCTGAATTCCAAATTTTTGTGTGTGCTCCTCATAGGTACTGATATTTTTCCCAATACCTTCTATATCCGACGAAAAGATTGTAAACTCCTTTTGCGAACAACGAAAAACTGGCCAAAGCGGCGCCCATATTCGACTGCTGCAGTAAATATTTGACATTGGTGTGCAAAAGGTTGACTTTGGAGACAACCATCAGCAATGTGACGCTGACGGTCAAGGCCACCAGGCACACGAACAACAAGCTCAATGTCACGGCAAAAAATAGGCCGTCCGGTTGAGTTTTCTGGCATTGATTTTGGTCGTCTACAGTTTCGTTGGTCATAGTTTAGAATGAGAAAACTCCAATCTGTAAGAAGATTTGATGAACAAGTAGGATTTGGCAAAATTCAACATTTATGCGTTCACTACGAACTGCTAGTCTCTCTTTGCTATAAATCGCTACGTTTGACGTCAGTAAGAAACATGGAGAATCCTGAATAGATATTACTGTAAACTAGCAGTATTCCCTTGATGTCAGACCTACTCCACCGATTTCTTTTGGAACTCAGGATAACCAACAACATCAATAATGATTAACAGACACTGAAATGTGAAAATCGTCTCCCCATGAATTGTCACAAAAATTGAATCTCTATACGAAAAATACTTCTCAACAGGTTCCCACACGGTTGGGATTCGTCTGCTTTCCGCCACGATAATCCACAAATGAAACAAATATTATCAGATTCATTTTTTATGGCTGCAAATTTCAAAATTGGCTTACTGTATGTTAATTACAACCCTTCATTGAAACATTTTTATAGACAAAATTGTCTCTCCCCAGTACAAAACGGATGATTAGCCCTCCCGCAGCCGTAAAAATTGTTCAACTGATTTTTGAAAATGACGATCTCATCGTGCAGAGTAAAATTTAGTTTTTTATTTCGTATACCTATCAATTAATCTAGAAAAAACCTGAAGATCTTCAAAAAGGTGCCAATTTCGATAGACAATCACGTTATGATGCTTTTTAGAATTAATCATTTGCGTCGATGATTTTAGGAGCTACGTGATTGAAAAAAGAGCGACCTCAAAGTGCGTCATGGCGCCCAGGAGGGACGACAGCCCCTCCCGAAGGAGATAATGGTGATATCGAATTCTATAGACCGCATCACTGCAAATTACAACTATAGTTCATTTTTTCTAAATGAGACTTTGAAACGCAAAAAGATGCTTAGGAAGTGAGAAACGGTCTCACCCCTATTCAGCTAAAGACACAACAACGAATCTCAAAACAGTTATTCCCAATATAGCGAAGTTTCAATACAGCGATTCTGAAAACAGCGAGGTCACAAAACAGCGATTCTCAAGTCTCAGAACAGATTCTCAAAATTGCGAATTTTCACAAAAGTTATCTTTAGAATGGAAAAATGGCGATTGGGCTGGGTAGACGTTTTGACGCATGACCTATTTGGTCCTCCATTTCGATCTGGTGGATGATGGTTGTCACACATTTTAGCACCAATCGCCAGATTTCCGACATTATGGCTCTATAGCATGGTTTGTTTATTATTAACGTATCTTACATGCTTGTTTTTTGTTCCCTTTTTCCTTAATGGACTTATTCTCTTTTATATTCTTCTTATTTTTATTTATTCAAACAAAAATATTTTTTTGTTTTTTTGTTCAATTTTTTCAGGTTGTGTACTTTTGTTCTATTTTTTACCTACTTTTTATTACATTATTTTACTTTTCGTTTCCTTTTTATTTGTTTTTTGTTCTGCCTTTACTGTTTAATCATTTTATTCATTTCATTTTATTTGCTTATTTCATTTTTTTTCACCAATTTAATTTTTTCCAATTAAGCTCCGTACAAAACAATTTTAATCGGGAATCCTTATGATAATTTTACGTGTATAAGAAACAATAACCAAAATGCAATCGGCTGGCTCAAATTCTAAGCAATTCCTCTCAAAAATTAAGGCTTTTTACAATTCGCTGTATCGAGATTTGCTCTTTTGAGAATCGCTGTGTTGACATTTCGCTGTTATGAGAATCGCAGTTTTCAGACTTCACTGTTTTGAGAAACGCTGTTTTGTGTTTTCGCTGTATTGGGAACACGCCGTGAAAAACAACTGTACATTCATGGGCACCTTTTTTTCGCACAAATTTCTACGTGCATTGCAATCCCTTTAAGATGGACTATTATTAACCGCCACTACGAAAAAAGGAAATATTCAAAATATCTACTGTACCAAACGCAGAGAAAAATGGAAATTCCAGGTTTACAGGTTGTAGAACTCTCATCTATCAACCAGTGGTAATAAGTTTTTTCATGGCACATAAATCTGTTGAAATATTCATAAAGAGGCTTTCATGCAAATCGTGAGAATTTAATTTGAAATATAGACCTGAATGAAATCTGAATTTCAAAAGTTGAATGCTTTCATGAAGTGCTTTTTCGAGAATTTGAGCAAAATTTCGGTATACCAAAGAAAAATTGTTTTAATGACCATTACGCAAATCAGTCGTAATTTTTGTTGAGTACTTATTTTGCAGTGCATAGTCATTATAAAAATTGACGGAATCATAGCACCTTTCAAAGCATGAGAATTTTTATGGGGTGCTCCAAAAAAATGGAATTCGTGTTGGGTAAGTTAGCCTAAGGTTTGCAGGAATGTAGTAGTAGAGATTACTGAATTCATTCCTCAGATTGACTACTTAAAGTTTTTTGAGGTAAAAGTGCTCATTATTTCACAATGCGTGAAAAAATTCGAGTACTCCATGTGTTTTATCGTTTTCAAAGTAGCTATCTGCACCTGGAATTCGGGATTCACAGTAACTGCGGGGAATTTCGTGCTTTTCTGTCTGGAAAAATTTTACAATACAACCGCAGGTTGAAAATCTTCTCCGAATGCTGACCAGTGGAACAAAGCCTCTCAATACACTTTCATGAGTTGTACCTGGAGCATTATCTACATAAATATTGATCTTATCAGATGAATCGTCTGTCATATTAAACCAGCTTCAGGTCTAGATGCTGTACATTTACACCTTATTTGCATATCCAAAATTTTCAAAATACATAATTTTTTGGATTGTGCTGAAAGCAAGAAGGGAAAAGCGAAAATTCCCATTCTAAAAATGTCGATTTCACGACCAAAAGTAAAAAGGCGGTGTTTCTGCCGTTACTTTTTAGCGTCCTTAATCATCGAAATCTTGCCGCTCTCAGAATCTTTTTCCACACAAATTTAAGCTGTTCCGATTCATACAAATTCAAAACGCTAAAATTTAAATTTTCAAATGCTAAAAGTACATTGCTAAACTTCTAAATTATTGTTCAAGTCATAATGCCAAAAAAGAAAATGGAAGAGATCAGTGCAGAAAATTTCGTCTTAAACAGCAGAAAATTCGGTGAATTCTTTCGCAGCCAAGACAAAATGTGGCCATGTTTCTCTGATCCAAACTGAAAACCTGAACCTGATTTTGACCTATTCGTATGTTGAAATTTTTGGGAAGACGGATCAAAAAACTTTTTATCGCTAAAATATCAGAAACGGTAAATTAACAAATAACATCCTGATTGTCATCCGGTAAAAGGTCGACCAAAAGATATTCCAATATTATTAAATGAACAGATAATCAAAAAGGGGCTAATTTTCCTGGTTGTGAAATTATACTCGCTAATCAGTCTCGATTCCACCTTCGAACAGTGATTGGGGCATTCCGGCTAACAAGATTGACGTCAAACGTAGCGCTAAGACGGTCTTTTTCCTATGACGATAAATTTAGAAAGATACTGGAATCATTAGCTCAAAAATTACAGTAATCAGCTGAATCGAGAAAACGACGGCCTTCGCAAAAATAGCCGGTTATACAGTAAATAGACGAACCTATGATTTTGATACTCAAATAGAATGTGATTATCAGGTACTGTGCGACAGTAGGCAATAGAAAGAAGCGTAAAATATAGTGAGCGAATTTACAACGTTAGAAAATGATAGAATGCGTGCAGATCATGAGATGATGAGACATTGTTCATATTCATCAACAAGTTTAGCAAACTAGAACGAAGGACGCTTTTTCAAGTTCGCTTCTTGATGAAATCTGTCCCCATGCATTGTGGAAACTGAAAAAACTTGCAAGAGCACAGTTCGAATTTGTTCGATTTTTGATCCGACAAAAATTTCTGTGGTAGAATGTGCTTCCATTCAGAGCGATGATGGGGCAAAAAGTCTGGAAATTCATCATGTTGCGATAAGTGGAAGAGTTCGACTTTTTCAGAATTTTTGCTATTTGTGAAGTACTTTCTACTTAGTGACAATAGAAATGACTTTAAATTTCAGACTTTTCTCCCTAAACTTGCCGAAAAAAATAATTTCGAGAACGTTCGGAACTGGCGAAAAAATTAATGACAGTTCTTCTTCACGTTTTCTTTTTTCATTCAATCTTGAAGTTAGTGCGAAGTTGTTGGAGGCACAAATGACTGTATTGCAACGTGGAAAAAAGTGATAAAGACGTAAAAAGAAAACACCTAGGAAAAGAAAAATGAAATACGAAGAGATGGAAAAACTGTAAGAAAGTAAAAGATGAAGAAAGAGAGGATCAAAAAGCATAAATTACCAGAAAAAAAGTAGTAAAAGCCGAAGAAAATGCTTCAGCTGGAAATGACAGGGTGGAAGTTTGTCCTGAAAATTATTGCTTTTGATTTCTCGGTGTTCGATCAAATCGCGAGCGAGAAAGAACGCCAGTCAAGCATAAAACTGTTTTGAGCTTTGAGAAAAATTAATAGCCAGGTAGAAGAAGTGGAAGAAAATTTAATATCTAAAATAAGGTAATGAACAAGGAAAATTTGACTGAAAACGCGTAAAAAAACGAATGTGAGGAAAAGAAAAATTGTAAGAACGAAAAAAATAACGACTGAATAAATTATAAAAAGGTGAAAGTAAAAAAAATGAGGAGTTTGGAGGAGGAGCGGAAGTAGATGACGGGAACTGGCAGCAATTCTACCAGTTCCCGTCATCTACTTCTAATTTCTACTTTTAAATCAAGCACTGTATTACTATAGCCCATTTTACTTTGGCATAATAGACGCTGAAACAAACAAAAACTAGGTGCAATTTGATACGCGATTTTCACCGAAGAGAAAACTTTATTCTGTAGAAAAAAGCTAAATTTCGTCATGACCATTGGAGCGTCAAAATCATAGAACGATCCATCATTGATTTGGATGGAACGTGCTTAGCACCTAGGTGTTGTTACCAAAAAATTTTTGACCGTTTAAAGACGTTATGGGAAGAAATTTTCGGCTGTTTTATATTTACCGCACATGATGGAGAAATTTTCTTCATTCATTACAGTAATAAGGCTTCAATGGTTTTTCCTTGTTGAATTACTTTCATGACATATCGCTGCGTCGATTATTTTAAAATGAATGGATTATACGAGTAAGGTGAGGCTACTATATATTTGCCAGTGTCAAGATAAAATGAGCAATAGGCATAAGTCGAGCACAATATGCAGGCTGTGATATCACAGCGAAAATTGTAAAACGTAAAAGACAAAAAAGAAAAGCTGCAGAGGCAGAAA
The DNA here is from genome assembly GCA_963922205.1 of Romanomermis culicivorax. Classification (NCBI taxonomy): domain Eukaryota; kingdom Metazoa; phylum Nematoda; class Enoplea; order Mermithida; family Mermithidae; genus Romanomermis; species Romanomermis culicivorax. Next base: position 716,558 of record CAWUHX010000102.1, on the reverse strand, counting down.
ACAAAATAATAAAAAGAGCAGAAGATGAAAAACTAAAAAACAGAAAAGAAGTAGAATAGGAGTAGACACGTGGTTAGGAAGATATACATAGGTCTGTAATGATTAGCAGAAAGAAACGCTGCACACAAAACGATGAGAAAACAAAAAGAATGAATTGGAAAAGAGGAAAAAGTAAGATATGAAAAAATGGAGGACAAAGATTCGAGGATAGAAAACTCGAGTATGAAACATAAAAAAAACAAAGAACCAAACTAAACGGAAAAAAAGAGAGAAGGAAAGCAAAAGGTTAAAGAATAGAGGGAAAAAACAGTGACAAAGACAATAGGATAAGAAAAAAATTAAGACGAACGTGAGAAAACAAAAGGAAACGAAGGGGTAATAAAAAATGAAGAAACACATTTTCTTTTATTCTAGACAATTAACAATATAAGAAAAGACCGGGACTTGATGGCCCACGATAAACACACATTTTACGAATGAAATTCTACCAAGAAAAAAACAAATTGTTTCGTTAAACATTAGCTTTACCTGGAGAGAAAAAGTAAATAAATAATATTACTATTCCCACTTCAACCTCAGATTTTCAATGCTCAAAAAACTTTAATTTCCTTCCAAAATTAATAAAATTCAAAACTGAAGCGATCAATGACGAAGAAAATGCACAAATAGGATAAATTTCAGTAAATACTGTTTTTGACCATTCATCCTATGAAAAATTATTCTTACATATTAGTGTTTAAAAATCAGTTCAAAATGTTGTTAGAAACCAGGATGGCAAATGCTAGCGCGGTTCAAAAAATGAACGAAAAGAAAAAATAAACAAGCAAAATTTATATTTAAATTAAAGGCGTTTATGTTTAATGTTATCTTACAACTACTTTTCTTGCAAATCTTATTTTTCAGTAAGAAACTTTGTGATATAAAATTTCGGACAGCCTCATAATCAATACCTGAAAATTTTTCATAAAACTTTCTCTCAGATCTCTCAATTCATTTTTCTTTCAATAAAAATTTCTCGACTACCGAAATGAAAATGTTGACACTAACCTTCGAAACGCATTTCGAGGACTTAAGCCGCATGACACTGCAAAAGTCTATTCACCATATCAATGCAATGGGAACTGCACGATTTTTCATATGGAAAAATCTAAAAATAATGATACAAATCAATGTAAAAAATTAGAATAAGCAACAATATATTGCTAAAAAAATATTGGATGATAAACAAATCTCTCGTAGAGAATATGGAGCTAATTGCATGACCTGAATTGCGTCACATGCTGTGGCTGGAATTTACGTAAATTAATTTGAAGTGCAATCGGATGCGTTCAATGACGACTCGAGCTCGAATTATCTTTGGCATCCTCGAAAAGGTGACTGGTGACGTGAAATGGAATCAAAACGTAGTATGAAAACCCATACGAATCCGAAGTACAAATGACTTTGCCCAGCAACTGGGTCAAGAATGGATTGTTTCCAAAAATTCAGATCGGCGAAGAGATATTGATGTCAGCAATTACTAGAAATGAGTCTGTAACAGCAAATTGAATTTTTCGGTTATAGGGTAAAAAATTAATGAAAATTGTCATCATATTTTTACGGCAAACAAAGGTGCTCGTTTTTTCTTTGACTGAAAATGTATGCGCATGCTCAGCATTGAGAATTGGATTTAAAAAGAATAGAGTAAACGATGTCGAAGACACTGTTAATTTGATCATTTCTTGATTTAAAAACATTTTATAAAAACAGACTTACATTAGATTCTTTAGGAATACGTCTTCTGAGTCACAACAAAATTCAAAATACAGTAAGTTCTACACAGTAAACTTTTTGAAATAAAACATTGAAATTTAAACTTTTATGGTCGAGTTGATTCCAAAATTTAGATTCTCTTCTTTTTATGAGTTCACTGAGTATCAGCCGATCGAACAAAAATTTCCAGATGACATGGTTCTCAATGGGTTTGAATTCAGTAATGGTTTTATTGTGCCACGCCTCCAATTTCAGGAATTCAGCCTATTCATTATGAAATGAGTGATGTAGCAGACGTAGATTGACTGACGCATTTGATATTGATCAAAAAATTGCTTTTGTCAGTCTAGAAGCCTTGGAAAAATATAAATTTTATCACGAACCAAAACTCCTTGAATTGACGATATCGGTTATTCACTGTGTCTATATAGAATTTTCATATGAATTACTACAATAGTGTGGCTCAGAAGCACACAACGTTTTTACTTTGTCCATTCTATTTTAATTGGTTGTGGAATATTACAGTATGCACATCAATGATCAGAAATCATTCTGAAATTAAGGTTTCACCCCTATTCAGCGAAACACACAACAGCGAAACTCAAAATAGCGAGACTCAATACAGCGATTCTCAAAACAGCGATGTCTCAGAACAGCGATTCTCAATACAGCTAAATCCCAATACAGCGATTCTCAAAACAATGAAGTCTAAATACAGCGATTCTCAAAGCAGCGAAGTACCAGAACAGATTCTCAAAATAATTTTCAAAAAAGTTATCTTTAGAATGAAAAAATGGAGATTTGGCGGGGTAGACGTTTTGGCGCATGGCCCATCCGGTCTTCCATGTCGATCTGATGAATGCTGGTTGTCACACACTTTGGTACCAATCGACAGATTTCTGACATTATGGCTTTATAGCATGTGTTTTCACGACATTACAGCTTTTTATTCTGGTTTTTTATTATTAACATATCTACATGCATGCTTTTTGTTTCTTTTTTCCTTTTTTGACTTATTCCTCTTAATATTTTTCTTATTTCGAGCCACTTTTTGTTCTTTTTGTTTAATTTTTTCAGGTTGTGTACTTTTGTTCAATTTTTTCACGTACCTTTTATTTCATTTTTTTACTTTCCATTCCTTTATTATTTGTTTTTTGTTCTGCCTTTACTGCTTAATTATTTTATTCCTTTCGTCTTATTTGCTTATTTCATTTTGTTTTATTTATTTTATTAATTTAATTTTTTTTACAGTTAAGCTCCATACAAAACAAGTTTATTGGGGAATCCTTATGATAATTTTTTGCTTTTGTTTTTTTTCAAACGTTTCGCAAAAATGTTTTTCTGACCGATATTTTTTTGTGATTTTGGAATGGTCCGTTCGTGCATGCCTACCGCAACTGCAGCACAAAAGCATGTGAAACTTAGATGGCCAAATGCAACTAAAAATAGACTATCTCAACTGGCAAAAACGATTTTAATTTATCTAATTTGAATATTTATAATAAAAATGAAGTGTGCGTTTACCCTACAGTTTGTTTTTTATAAAATGCTTCTAAATTAAAAACTAACGAAAATCAACTATGTCGTCAAAATCATTCAAAAAATACTTAAAAGTTGATTAAATAAGCTCACAACTTTCCAGTCTCACGTGGCGAAACGTTTTGCAGAGAATTGTAAAAATCTAGATAGTACTTGCTTTCCACTTTTCTATTTCAGAGGTATTTTAAGAAAAACAGACTATAATGCATAGCACGTTTTCCTATTCGCTACTTTGAGAATCACAGTATTGAGATTTCGCTGTATTGAGAATCGCTGTTTTGAGACTTCGCTATAATGAGAATCGCTGTTTTGAGACTTCGATGTATTGAGAAACGCTGTTTTGAGTCTTACTATTCTGAGTTTCGCTCTACTTGGGACACGCCAAAATTAGCACCAAGAAACAGCGGTCTTTTCATTTCTTACTCCAATTTCTTTTTGAATTATTAAAAACGGTCAACTCGAGCCTTTTTTTCTAAGGCGTGTCCACAATACAGCGAAACACACAACAGCGAAACTTTAAATTCCGATACTCAAAACAGCGATTCGAATGACAGCGAAGTCTCAATACAGCGAAGTCTCAATACAGCGATTCTCAAAACAGCCAAGTCTCAAAACAGCGATTCTCAAAACAGCCAAGTCTCAAAACAGCGATTCTCAAAAGAGCGAATCTCTATACAGCGAATAGTAAAAAGTTTTATGCATAGAGCAAAAGCACACACCATTTTTATAATAAATATGCTAATTAGGTATATTAAAATCGTTTTTGCTAGTTGAGGTAGTCTATTTCTAGTTGCATTTGGCCATCTAAGTTTTACATGCTTTGTGCTGCAGTGGCGGTAGGTATGCAAGAACGGATCATTCCAAAATCACGAAAAATATCTGTCAGACAAACATTTTTGCAAAACGTTTGAAAAAAAAACAAAAAAAAATTATCATAAGGATTTCCGATTAAAATTGTTTTGTATGGAGCTTAATTGCAAAAAATAAATCAATGAAATAAATAGAATAAAATGAAATGAATATAATAGTTAAGCAGTAAAGGCAGAACAAAAGGCAAATAATAAAGAAACGAAAAGTAAAATAATGTTATAAAAAGTAGGTAAAAAATAGAACAAAAGTATACAATCTGAAAAAATTAAACAAGAAGTGGCTCAAAATGAGAAGAGTATAAAAGAGAGTAAGTCAGTAAGGGAAAAAAGAGAGTAAGTCAGTAAGGGAAAAAAGGAACAAAAACAAAAAACATGCATGTAGATATGTTGATAATAAACAAAACAGAATAAAAAACTAATGTCGTGACAACACATACTATAGAGCCATGTCAGAAATCTGGTGATTCGTGCCAAAGTGTGTGACAACTAACATTCACCAGATCGAAATGGAGGACCAAATAGGACTGTTGGGCCAAAACGTTTAAGGCCCATCTATACTTTTTTCTCGAAAATTTGTCGCAAGTGATTGTAACGATTAAAATCGAACGAATCCCTCATTTTTTCCGTGCGCAAGAAAGATCTTGACGAGTTCTATCCAGTGAACTACATTTTGCAAAAAAAATTTGCATAGTGTTGCAGAAATCGGCTATTTTGTAAGCATCTTGCGTTTCTTGCGTCAACGCTAGATTTAAAGCACACAGTAGATATTTGTTGAACGTGTTTGGTATCTTTCGATCGGTAATTTCAATATCTACCTCGCGATGTATTATATGCTGAAATTGCTCCAATGCTTGAAGAGTAAATCGCTTGCGTATGTTTTTTAGCGAAAAAAGTATATATGGGCCTTTACCCCGTCCAATCTAAATTTTCACATTCTAAAGAAAACTGTTTTGAAAATTCACTATTTTGAGGATCTGTCCTGAGTTATCGCTGTATTAAGACTTCACTGTTTTGAGAATCGCTGTATTGAGTCTCGCTATTTTGAGTTTCGCTGAATAGGGGTGAAACCCTTTCTAAAAGCGTTTCAGACAGGCCATTTTTTCGTATTGACACACATTTCGTCACATGAAATTCTGATGTTTTTGAAATTCTTATGTCACACATTTGACGATTGAGATTTCATCTTTTCTGTATAAATTTTGCTTTCATGTTATTGCATATCATGGCGAAAACTAAAACTGTCGTACAGTCAATTAAAAAAGATAAATAATGATCTTTTCTGATGTATTCAATATCGTTCTTTGGCAATTTCACGAAACACAAATTGTGGGTTAGATATTTTTAACAAATCACAGTTTCAAATGGTTCTCGACCAACGAAATCCGCACTTTTGAAAATTTCGAAGGGTAAACTGTCTAAAATGTTTATTTTGTAAACATACACATACTGGATAATATGCTATTTTTAGCGTGCCGGAAAACGTGCATTATGCACGTTCCGAAGAACATATAGCGGACAAAAAACATTAATTTACAATATATTTTAAATAAACGAACAAAAATCAGAGAAACGATAATAACGTAGGTCGCTTATAACGAGACAAATTTCCTCCAGTCAATTTTTTACAAATTCGAGGAAATATCATTTCAATAATCGAGCGGCAAACTAATATATTGGTATGAAAAAGAGAAAAAATTCTGCATATGTGACAGGATCGTTACAACATAAACAAAATCATGATTAAAAACCAAAATTCCAATAGTCAATTTTTTCGAGATTAAACGCAAAAAAATTTGAGGAACATGACAGATACAGGATTCAAAATGTTGAAAATATGACAGCTGGTTATTGATACACACATTTCTTTGTTTTTTGTAGATTTTCAAGAAAGATAAATGATTTTGTAGTCTATTCGTTTCAAAATGACAGGTGCGGCGAATTAATAAAAGCAAGTTAAACACAGGAAAATTAGAAAACTGTTTTGATTCACGAAAGGCTATCAGAAAAACATTATTTTTTCAATAACCTGGTCAAAATCGTCAGAATTTCTAATGTAGTAGATGACGTTCTCCGCACAGCTCAATTTGAATCAAAAAGTGTTCATGATTTCGGCCTCCGTGTTATTTGTATGAAATTAAATGTATCGGCTCGAGTATAAAAATTTACACTCCGTGAAAACTGCATCCGAAATAGATCTACTTTTTGATTTTTGCTACATCTGCCACTTTAGAGTAAATGGGATATTGGATTTTAAACAAAAAAATCTGATAGTTTTATCACGAAGAATTAGAGATTGATAAGCATGTACTCTACTTAGTTTGGAATTGCAGATGTAGCGAACCGATGGAAGTAAATTCAATTCGGAAAAAAGTGATCTTATAATTGTAATCAATGATATTACAGTAATAAGATCACTTTTTTCATCAGCAACAAACTAACCGACTGAAAATTTTATGCAATAACATAGTAAGCGCACTCCGGTGTTGATGCAAATTTATCCAAATCAAAAATGAATGAATGTTGTTTTTATTTTATTTTGAAAGAAATTCAGACTTTTCTACAGTATAAAGCTTCCCACTATCTAAAAGATGCGTTTCAAGTTAAATATACCCTTTTTCGTTGTTGCTGCGTCTGTACTTTCAAAGTAAATGGACTACAAAACTGGTCCATATTTCGAACCAAAAAATATGTTATTTTAAATCAAGTAAAATAGAAAAAACGGTCCAGCAGTCTTTACATTAACCAACCGAACAATTACTTTTGAATTCAGTATGCCGTGGAAAGTGACAAAAGTTTCATAAAGTTGTATCCGCAATTCGAGCGTAAATTCTCGAAGATTCTTGGCGTGCGCCTCAGCGGGTGTAAAACAACTGCATTTTTTTCGCGATTTTACACAAACTGACGGGCTAAAAAAACCACGAAAAAACTTGATGTGCCGCACAGTACACAAGAATCGTGAATTTTTGCGATAATTTACACGATAGCACTTTGGAAAGCACTTCTGATCCACAATAATCAAAAAAGTCGAAGTCAACTGACTATTATTAATGACACTAATCACTTATGGTTTCAAAGCTCAGAAAAATATTAGGATTTTTCAATACGGCATAAGCTTAATTTTTAAAATTTTCCAAGATTGCCTGTCACACATACCAATTTCGCTAACCTATGTAAAAGAAAACTCTAAATAAACCTCGAAACGCCGATAAGTAATTACAGTAGTTCAAAATTGCGCATATTGTCGTTTGTCGTCGAACTATGATAAGCCTTTCATAAAAACACTTGTCTCAATTCGACCATTGGACCGCGGCAAAATGGGCACTCGGACAAATTTCGGGCACACTCGCGGCATAAGGTGTGGCCGCATGCTGGAGCCATATTCTTCAATCTTTCCATGCAAATCGGACATTGCATATCGATAGGGCTATTTTGACTTTTGGCGACAGCCTTAACTTCGCCAGCTGAAATAAACAGGAAAAATGTTCTATAGTAGATTTTTTATACAATGCTTGTTAATCGGAAAATGACAAAAATAAGCACTGTCGTGGAAATCGTTGACATACTGCTTTTACGATAAAATTTTTCTCAAAGAACTGTTAAACTTTAGCTTACGCTCAGAAATCTCCATTCAGTAGAAAATCGTAAAAATATAAAGTGTCATTTGCTTTCAACTTCCACCATTAACAAGCATTACAAGAAAAATAGACAACAGATCTCAATGGCTTTTGTCATGTCAAACTTTTAAATAAATCGCGGAGGAATCAACACGTTCCATTTTATTTTCTTAACGAAGTTGTTTTAATGATTTGTTATATACTGACACATATTATATTTTTAAACTTTTCATAATTCTAACTTTGAGTAATGTTGTGCACATTCGTTCAGTAGAAACTCGTATGTTGAAATTCACTGTTCCACATACATTAAGCACCAATTTCAATCGTCATATGTAATATCGCTAGCGGTCTTAAATACGACACTATGGATTTTATGATTAAAGGATAGTGATAAATTTCAGTTTCCGCTCCGATGCTCATGTGATCACGTTTTGTATCGGTTTTTTCATAATTTCGGGCATAGGAGCAAACTATTGGACCCCAAAAACATGCAAAAAACGCACGATTTAAGGGCCCCAGTCCCGCCATGATCTACAGTGCATACCTGTACTTGGGGGGGGGGGGGTTGGGGGGACCCCCCAACTTGGCCAACCATGTACCCAATATCACCCAACCCCCCCAGTTTAGAAAAAATTAAAAAAATTTGCAAACAAGTGTATGTTTTTCAACCTTTTTGGGGAAAAATTTCGACTTTTTTCGACCCCCCCCCCAACTGGTCGGAGGTCTTACAGGTATGCTACAATGGGTGTGTCATATCCAAGCTCCATACTTGGGCCTAAAAATCTTGGGGTGCAATCTCAAATGCGCTTTTTCATTTCCTCAATTGAATTATATGATGGCCTCAAGTCTCGGGAACCGCAAAATTCGACAATTTTTCTATATAATACTTATGGCTTCGAAAAAATAAATTTTTGCAGCATAATGCACTACGGTGTCAGAATCTTTTGCAGTTTCAATTGAACCAGTAGCGTGTTTAAGATTTTCGGGGAGTAAGGGTTTTCGATCATAGGAAATTCAATGGACGCTGTCACTTTACACAAAAAATTATCCTGCGTGCAATCCTTTTAGGGAGGAATTTTTCGACCATTCAATGGATGGGGTCAATTTACACACAAGCGTATTTCCGTAATTTTTTAAGGAAGGGGTTTTCGATCGCGGGGAATTCAATGGAGGCGGTCACTTTACACAAAAAAAAATTATGGATGTAAATAAAAGCATTCTGTCACTCTTTAGGGAAAGTGTTTCCGACCCTTAAGAATTCAATGAACGAAGTCATTTTACGCTAAAAAATTATCTTAAGTGTAAACAAATGTATTTTTGCGTTTTTTGGAGGTGATGGATTTTCGACCACGGATAATTCGACGCATGCAGTCACGTCGTACAAAAAATTATCCCGAGTGTGAACAAAGGTATCTCCGCGATTTTTGAGGGAAGGGGTTTTTGACCATGGGGACTTGAGTAAACGCAAACACGTTACACAAAAAATGTCGTTTGTGTAAAACGAAGGTGTTTCTGCGATTTTTTGGGTAAAGGGTTCTTGACCATAGGGAATTTAATGGATATGATCACTTTACACTCTGTTTACAAACTCACTATCTTCTACTTATACCGAAAATGAGAATTCGTAGCTTTATGATTGTTTTTTATTGTTTCAATGATGCGAAGATCACCAAACAGGTTTTTGACAAGAATTATTTAAAATTGAAAAATTGTTTGAAAATCCAATTTTTTGCTTTTCAACTCAACCATCGAAAATTCTTATCATGCATTTCTACTTCCAACTATACATGTGCAGCTCTAAAATTTGGTAGGGGAGTGGTTACAGAAGGGGTGGACACAGGTTTTTTGAGACAAAAATCCCAAAAAGTTCACTAAAATTTTTTTATACATGAAAAGACTTTCAATTTCAAAACTCTGGAGGATACATACCCCCATATCACCTTCACACATGTATGCTTCCAACTGCACTGAACTTTTCTACTTAATTTACTGTCAATTAAACAAGAATCAACGCATAAAATCCGACTCATATTTTTAAGAGAAAAAGCCACAACATGAAGTCCTCTTAGAACTGATCCATTGTGTGACAAGCTTTAAAATTGTATAGATAAGGAAAAAATCAGAAATTCAAAAATAAGGTTGACATGAAACATTGCCTTATAAATATGGCATTTTCTTTCAACAGGCGCTATATGTATACTTTTTGTTCAATGTGACATACAATTCAATGCAGAGGTTGATCAAGAAGGACTATAATACATTAAGATACCATGGCATAGTTTGCCCATCACATTAACAGAGATAAAGATGAGTAATTAGTGAATAGTGTTTCATATGAGGGTGCCTGATACATTTTTGTTTCATGTAAAATCAAACATGCATTCCTTTAAAGACATAAGATTGGCGATGATAACTGTGTCAAAGTAGTATGTGCATGGATCAATGCAGGGTTTTTTTGACCTACGAGTCACAAGCCAAGTGGCTTGTTGACCTAAATTTTTATAAGCTATTCCAAATTTTTACAAGCCAATTTTATAATATCAGTATACGTGAATAAATTCCAAAGTTAGGCTATTTTTTTAAGAAATGTATATATTGAGCATCACGACAATCGATTAAAAAAGAGATGTCATTCAACATTTATTCATTAAAGCCGTTAATTCATTAAAATTCAGGAAACATTTGAAATTTTTGTGTTTGATCGAAGCCTCATCTACAAGCATTGTGGAACAAATTTTCCAACAAACTATCCAAGAACATAATGACTTTGAATTACATGAGAAATCGACGGTTAAGTCCTCTATGATGACAAGTCAGAGCCCAAAAAAGCTATTAATCTTTCCTGCCTGAAACGCCGGAAAAAATTTTTGGGTATTGAAATTCTGCGATGCTCGAAAATCAATTTTCCAAAAACTTATTTGAAGAATTAGATTCGAATTTTCTGTTCAAAAGTTGTAATTTCTAGAATTTTATGTTTGAATAATTTTAAAACCATAAATTTATTCACACACTTTCAGGAACTTGGCCGAAAAGATATGGGTAAGAAGAGTAGAAATTTCCGAAAACTACTTCCATGAAGCTTTTGGATTGATTTTACGTTAAGAAAGAAATAATCGCTTCAAAAAGTTTACAGACTTGACGTATTGATCTTTCTCAAAAAATGTGTCAAGGGAAAAATGTGCATCTTCATTAAATATCAGGATGAAATATTGAAGATTACCAATTAAAACATGAGATGATACGTTTAAGATGATTAAAACTAATAAAGATTAAATGATAAGTGAAGGTAGACATGTTAGAAGCAGCGCCTGAGCTAGGAAATAAATGATAATGCTTATTGAAGTTATAACCGACGCGAAGCGCCGGAAAATTTTGAGATTATGACCTTCTAAAATGCACCAAAATGCATCTTTTCTGTATCCGATATGATCAAACACATGACTCAAAAATTTCTGACAAGCCATTTTGGCTTGTTGAATTAAAATTCCACAAGCTATGGCTTGTAAAATGCTAAAAAAACTATGGATTAATGTACGTGCATGAATCAAAAACTTTTCAAATGCATCTTTGTGGTCCATATCTACTAAAGGTTTAACCTCGAGCTCAACGATAATTTCGAACAAAAAAGCAAACAACTAAGTTTCAGCAGTTGCACTAGCATGTCAATGATATCAAGTGTTTGCTACAATCCCGATGTCATCAGGATTATCCCCATCTCGAGCTTTTGGGTTGCACTATTTTCTCAAATTTTTTTATTTCTAAACTGCAGTTTCTGAATTCGGGATTAAACCTCAGTATTAGCTAATCCTAAGCCTGATGTGAGGATTATTAGTTCTGCAAGAAAATAATCTCGACATTGTGCTTAGCTGAAACTGAGGATCAGTGCTTCAGACCATACATGTAATTAAGGGGGCAAGTGCTATAGGAAGCCACCACCCAGAAATCGTCGGCCATATGGCTAGCCATTGGGTAACCCACCCCCCAAGATGTTCCAATCCTATGGCTAGCCATACGATAGTCATAGAAACCACCACACATTTGGTCGGAAAAATACTGAAAAATAAGCATTTTTTGATGAAACAACATACATGCACATAGGGGGGGGGGGGGTAAACCCCCTTACCTGAGACCCTGGCCAACCCCTCCGGCCTGAAGAAAATCGTCAAGCACCCCCCGAACTTTTTCAAAACAGCTTTTTTAATGATTTTTGTGCATATTTTGTATGACCCTACCACCTGGAAAAATGTCCATGGACCCTCCCCCTAGAAAATTCTTGCCGTGCATGTCTGTGAAACAAAGTCTATTTTTGAACAAAAAACGTCAACAACGTCAATTTTCTCGGCACTTCATGCTATAGATACATTTTTTACGGGTTTTCAGACGAAAATTACTATTTTTTGAACCGTTTTTCGGACTTTTTTGTGGGAAAATCGAATTTGTTTTTCTAAAGAGACCCCTGCGCCCAAAATTTTTGGGAATTAGCGACATTAGAGTACATAAGTGTTTTACCCGTACAATATCTTGTCAGAATTTCGGGTAAACATGTCACCTAAATACCTAAGAGCACCCAGGTTTCATTTTTAATATTGATCTGGTGGCTTTACCCAGGTACCCAAAATTACCTGGGCGCCCAGTATGAAACACGACGGAGGATCAGCAATTTAATCCAGACATTCAGGTTATTCTCAGGTCTGGTTAGTGCAACTAACCCTAGGTTTTTTATAGTACCTAATGACGTCTTTTCAATTAAAGACACAAGTTGAAAAAAAACAAAATGACTGTAATATACCAATCACACACTATTTTTCAGCTAGAGTTCGAGGCATATATTCGGATCGGTCAAGACTTACAATGCTATATTGCTTGAAGCGAAGTCAACTATTGGCTTACATATAATTTTCATTCAGAAAAATGTTACTGTGGCTGATACAATGCTTTGGAAGGACAAAATTCACTTAGCCGTAGAATTCTCCACAGATATGAAATATTTTTAATGAGAAACAATGAAAAACCAATATTACAAAAGTTGATTTTTCAATAACCAACCCAAGTTCTCAAAAATTCAGTCCACTTCTTTTTCGAGCTTGGCAACTATCCAAGCAAATATTCTGCTTATTCCTGTCCCTTCTAGGCATTTTCTAATAAACTAAGGATATATATGTTTGGATTTTTTGTCATGATTTTACCATTAAAACTCACCGGAATATCCAGCACACAGAATCCATTTATGGATGTAGCTCAACTTCTATCCCAAAATGGGAGCCTAAGCTTTAATAAATGAGCAACTCTTTTTATCAAGCGTAAACAATGGCATAACGAAATTACAGTTTTGTGTACATAATTTATACATCACAGCTTTTCAGAAAAATAGGAATTATTCATTTATGAATTTCTTTTGATTCGAAAGTTATCAAAATTGAACGATTCGTTTTTTATACACTAAGTGTGCCTTTCTGAATGACTAAAAGTGTAGTGACTCCTGACGTCTAAAAAAACTTGGCTGGTTTTATTATCTTACGAAATTTAAGGTCTCATTCACGGAATTGATTCACTTACTTGGTCCAATTCTAGCTTTAATAGGCATATCGCATCTCGAACACATTTTGTGGGATTGTTGGCTTATACATTTGACACAAAACAAAATGTGGTTGCATGGTTCGTAACGGACGTTGGCTTTCAATTCGTTACAGGCGCGACAAACGTCGCTTTCGACGTCGTTGGTTTTGGAGTCCGACATAGCGGACAGCGGCGGCGACGAAGACGATGACAAAGCGATGGAACTCTGTGGAAAAGAACTTGGCGTGATGCCGCTCGACATCACGCTATTGCTTTGCGATTGTAGACGCGACACAGAAGAAACGTTGGTTAGATTACGGCCGACGCCTCTTGAGGCTGGTTGCCTGTGAAAAATTTTGTTTTGAAAAAATGACGTCAAAAGTGTTAAAGAATTCAAGAGATTGTTGTTACCATTTTTTGTACTCAATGCAAAATTACTCCAGTTTCATGAAAGAATCAGAGATTTTTCAACTTTTTGATAGATTTTCTATCAAATTTCTTAGAAATACAATTGAAAATTTAATTAGAAAAGAATAGGACCAATATTTACATTAGATAACTTGGTTAATTTCAACTCTGAGTCTGATATCTAGAGTGTCTAAATACCTAGAAAATCAAAACTACAATTATTTAATTCCATGCTAAATTTACTTTTTTCCAACAGTGATGAAAATTAGCCGCTCTATGACTAGCTAGGAACACGACTCGTTGAGATGCGAAAGAACGAGTCAAAACATTTGTTTCAGATCGCTGAGCTGCGCTTGGAGCACTGTTTTTTGAACAAATGAAACTATTTGTGGAAAAAGTTTTCAGAATGTAGCAAAAAATTTAAGGCCTTTCCACAAATGTGGAATAGATTTTTGTGACTCTTGACGTAGTCTTTTTAATTAAAAATTTATATTTATGGATCAAAGAAAGAAAAAGGTCTAATCACAACATTCATTTCCCAAATTCGTGGTTATTTAGGATTATTATCATAATTATACTCATTCAGGCCTGTAGGCAGGGAGGGTTGGGGGTCCATGGCCCCCGAAATGTTTGAAGTGTTAAAAAAAGGCAAAGGTGGGACCTTTGGTTTTTTTTCAAGTCAAGTCAGAAATGCCAATTTTACGGTGAATTGAGAGAACAAATGTGTGGCCCCCTGAAACAAATTACTGGCCACAGGCACTCAATTATCGTCCTTATCGTCATCATCCCTTTCATTTATGTCTCTATAAAATATGATCAAGTTCTTTAAGTGCACACAATGCAAAAAAATTTCTACTTGGTGAAAAACCTTTTTTGAGGTCTTCCCACAAATGTGGAAAGAAGGTCGGGGAAAAACACTGCCTTGAAGTACATATGAAAATCATAAAACCTACGTTTTCATCACCGAAAACGAATTGAACGTCGGCAGCAGGACCTTGCACGATTGATCGCTGACTAATATGTCGAATGGCGTCAGCATTTGTTTATTCTTAGCGCTCAAATCAGCCCCGCGGACAATCAAGAAGCAACATATCGCCAACGGTATGCAGTCTATACATCGTTCGATCAGTTCGTCCATATTCTCAAGAAATATAAGACATGTGTGAACACGAATGAGCAGTGGAGAGAAAATTTTAGAGAAATTTTTTTTGTAGAAAACCTTCGATATACTTCTAAAAAGCAGGATAAAAGCGTAGTACTTCCTCCAGAGTAACTCAATTTTCGAACTAATTTATTGTTGCATTGTTTTTCCAAAAGTAGTCTCTTGTAGGAAGAATTTAGACATAATTAAGCTAGGCTACCCCATAGGGCGTCCTGGAATAATTACTTACTGGCATACATGTAATTGGGGGGGGAAGTGCTATGGGAACCCCCCAGAAATCATCGACTATATGGCCAGCCATTGGGCGACCCCCCCCCAGATTTTCCAATCCTATGGCTAGCCATATGGTAGCCCTAGGGACCCCCATAGTTTAAGTCGGAAAAATACTGAAAAATGTCATTTTTTTCATGAAAAATGTCAACTTTTGAACAAAAAAATTGTCAAAAACATCTATTTTCTCGGCGCTCCGCGCCATAAGTACATATTTTATCATTTTTTAGACAAAAATTACTACTTTTTAAACCGTTTTTCGGACATTTTTCATGAAAAAATCGAATTTCTTCCCTTCAGGGACCCCTCCCCCCAAAATGTTGCGGATTACTGACCCCCGGCCCGAAAAAAAGTGCTCCAACCCCCCCTCCAGACCTCGGAGCTCCGTTACATGTACATGTCAATAGGGAACCGTCGGTCCTCAGCCGGCGCATCTTCCGAAAATGGCTCAAGAATTTTAGAGCATTTATGGATCAAAAAATTGAAAATTATCATACTCGGTTATCCAACTAACGAC
The DNA here is from genome assembly GCA_963922205.1 of Romanomermis culicivorax. Classification (NCBI taxonomy): domain Eukaryota; kingdom Metazoa; phylum Nematoda; class Enoplea; order Mermithida; family Mermithidae; genus Romanomermis; species Romanomermis culicivorax. Next base: position 700,868 of record CAWUHX010000102.1, on the reverse strand, counting down.
TGTATAAATCTCTTTTTATGTGAGAATGATTCAATTGAGATTGGAGTTAATGAGTTCTAGATAGATTAGATTTATTTGAATATTCTGATTTTGGCCTCTGTTGCTATTTATTTTCATAATTTAAAAAATGCTAAACTATAGCTGATAATTCTGCTGCCTATGTTACAAGTAAACAAATGAAAACGTGAAAGAAAAACCGGCTTAAAAGTTTGACTCGAACACAAACAGTTCAATAACCTATTCTGCCTACTTCACACATTTTGTATTCGTTAGCATACTTGTTTCCAAAATATTTTTGCGTGAGAATCTTTAGCAAGACGAGCAAAAGAGAAGCTTTGGAAATATTTAATAAAATTTTACAGTTCTAATGAAAGATAACTCGGATAAATTCGTTCGTCAAATCAATGAGTTTCATGCTGAATTAAACAAAGAATATGAGGAAGTTTATGAATAAGCTTTTGCTTAAAATACTTGTAAATAATGAAATTTAATAGTAGCATTTCATAAAAGTCACTAAAAATGTTCCATTTCATTAGTTCACGTTAATGTTGGGCACCCTGTTGATGGCAAGTCGCATTGGGAAATCGCCATGCAAATCGAAGAAATGGACGACCAGCGGCGCAGATATTTTTGCATAGAAGTGGAGCGCCAAAGAAAGACGAAAAAGTGATAGTGAAATCATTCTTTCACTTATTACGTATTTTTATTATATTTTGACATATGTTTTTTCTGGCGTCCATAAAACATTTCCCAGCACTTCTGTCTTTTATTTACATATTATCTACTGTGGTTAATCCACATTCTTTTTATATTTCGTCGAACATATTGCTATATATATTTGTTTATTATTTAGATATAACCGATCGACGACAGCGAAGGGCCAAAGGCCCAGGCGCCAGCTTGCAGTCAGCAAGCTCTGGAAAACCCGTTAGGGGATCCAACCAAGTAAGTCTATCCCTGAGGGTATTCCTTGTCTCAGCTGCGAGACTGCGGAGCTCTCTGGTGAGGCCCCGCACTTAAAGTTAATTTATCTTTGTTGTTGTAGGTCTGGGGAACCGGACTGTTGCACTATCACCGAGGCTTAGCCAAGGGAGTGTTAGTGACCAGAAGCCTCTATCTTTTCTTAAACTTCCTAAGAAAAGACCTGCACAACATTAAGAAGGATAATTAATTTCAAATTGTAAGAATGGTGTGAAACTTTACTACTTTTCAAATAATCTGTTTATCATCATGAATCATTACGTCACTTTACTCTAGGAGAAAATTGGCCATGAATAGCTAATGAAATCAAGAAAACTTCGACGCCATTTACCTAACTTTATTACAGGTGGGGATTAACCGTTCGCTAGGGCGCACTAATGGGTATATTCGAAGTGACTTCGGTAGTGGTAGACTTAAGCCGCAATTATGCTTCACAGCACGGCTACGGCAGCCGTGACCAATTAAATTTCAGTGCGCGTGACATACAATCAATTGTAACTAACGTAATTCCTCCATGGCGCAATCCGTTTGGTCATGGCCGCCGCGGTCGTGACGTATGAATGTGGCTCTAAACATTCTCTGTTGCTATTCTGATTCAAAACACGATGATAATTGCGATTCTGTTTTGATTGCTGCTATTAAAATCATTCAATCAAAGCTTCTACTGATAAACACATTAATGTGAGAGATTGTCGAATTTCTTGCTTCCCAACTTCGTTACGCGCAAGCATTAACAAAATAGACTGTAGATTGAATTATTTATTTGAAATAAAACTTGATTCTTCATGCTGACCAATTTCACTCAGTTAATCTCATTTACTTATGATTAGATAATTGACGCATATGACATTAATAACAATACCTGAGAAATAACCCTACCCGAAACTGCCAAAAAATCATTTTTTTGCCAAAATTGGTTGTTTTTTAAGAAGAATTTTACTACACCCCTGAATGTTTCCCTTCTATAGTCTCCCAACCAGGCTTTTTGAGTCAATCCCAAGCCATGGCTAGTAAAATTATCATTTGATTCGTAGAAATTTTAACCTACAAGCCAATTCGGCTAGTGAAAAAAAGGTTGGTTTGACCCAGTATTTTTTCAGGGTTCATACAAAGTTGGAGAAAAAAAATTCCCTGTGTTTTCCAGGTTTTCCAGGTTGACAAACGAAATTTTTCCAGGTTTTTATAATGATGAAATATACTATCCTGAAGAAAAATACTGGATAATAGAAACATGTGTGAGCTAAAGTATCATCAAAAATAGAGTACTAAATCAAAAAATTTATTTCAAATTATTGCACAACCTAGCGCCGAAAAATTTTGATTCCGAGGCGTCTAAAACGTCGGGAAATTAATTTTTCAGCACATTCTTATGCAGCTACCGATGATCAATCGTGATCTTTTCACCATTTGATATAGGTGGAAGCGTTAAAACATTTTTCTAACGTTTTCGTATATCAAGAGCCAGTAATTTACCAATCATAATTATTTATGATATATACATATAAACCAACGTATAAACCAGTGTTTTTTTTTGCACGAGCACGGTACAAAAAAATCACCAGAAAAGTTTTGCACGCCAAAAAATTTGTTGTACGCTAAATAAATAGTCACATTTTTCCACAAACTTTTCTTCCACAAATAAAGACGTCAAATTTTTTCCACACATCAGTGTTTTTTTCGTCACTGGGCTTTCTGCATAGCACAGAAAAGCGAAGAAAAGGTTTCTGCACTGCGGTTTTCTCCTGTTACTACTGTTTTTTCGCACAAAAATGCTCATAGACGCTTTATTTGTGTATTTTTGATCTTTTTCAAACCTTCTGCTGTTTTTAGACTTAATTCATTAAAATTGAGGAAACATTTGAAATTTTTGGGTTTAATTGAAGTCTAATCTATATGCATTGTGGAACAAAATTTCCAGCAAACTATATGAGAGCATAATGACTTTGAATTACATGAGAAATCGACGGTTAGGTCCTCTTGATGACAAGTGAGAGCCCAAAAAAGATAGTAATGTTTCCGGCGCGAAGCGCCGGAAAAATTTTTTGGGTATTGACATTCAGCGACACTAGAAAATCAATTTTCCGAACATTTATTTCAAGAATTACATTCGAATTTTCTGTTCGAAATTCGTACTTTCTAGAAATTTTTTATTTGAAAAATTTTAAAACCAGTAATTTATTTGCAAACTCTCAAGAACTTGGCCAAAATGACATGAGTAAGAAGAGTAGAAATTTCCGAAAACTACTTCCATACAGCTTTCGAATTGATTTTACGTAAAGAAAGGATCAATCGCTTCAAAAAGTTTACAGACTTGACGTATTGATCCTTCTCAAAAAACGTGTCAAGGAAAAAATGTGAATCTTCATTATATACCAAGATAAAATATTGAAGATTACCAATTAAAACATGAGATAATACGTTTAGGATGATGAAAATAGATTAAGTGATATGTGAAGGTAGACATGCTAGAAGCTGCACCTGAGCTAATAAATAAATAATAATGCTTATTAAAGTTATAACCGGCGATTTTTCGATATGTTTTCTTAAAAACGCATAAGAATGCATCTCCGGACAGGAAAAAAATTTTCGATATGTTTTCTTAAAAACGCATAAGAATGCATCTCCGGACAGGAAACTCAACCAATCAAAGGGGTCGTTAGACTCTAATTTTTATAAGCCATGTTGGCTTGTGCCCCTAAATTTTTAGGAGTCACTCAGAGTTTTTAGGAACTATAGCTCCTAATTAACCTAAAAAAACCCTGACCAGACTCGATTTTTTTCGCTCGCAGATATGAATGCTCTATATAGCCGAAAAAATTTTGTTGATTAGTCTCCAATTTTCTGGCATAAATGAGGAGTTGGAATGTTTTCTCGAATATTACCCTTACAATCCAATTGAAACGTTGATTTTGACATAATAATTGAAAGGCTAAATTAAAAGTTGAAGTTGATAAACTAAAAAAAACCATCTCGAATACTCGATGATTTTAAGCAATTTCACTTTCAATGTGCATAGTCGAATAAGAAAACTCGCCGCAGCGCGGCGAAAAAATTTGACGATTTTCCTGTAATTTTCAACACAAAATATTTATTTTTCCTTAAAATTCCCTGTGTTTTCCAGGTTTTCCAGACCTGAAAAAAATTCCCTGTGTTTTCCAGGTTTTCCAGGTTTTCCAGGTTGTGTATGAACCCTGTTTTTTTTATGCCAAAACATAGTTTCTGACAAAAAACAATACAGAATGGCACAAAAAATTTTGAGCGTTTGTGCCAATTGGCACAACCTTTTTTACTGCTCTAAGACTAAATATTCTAGATTTTTAGGCATTCCACGGGCTAGAAAACTAAATTTCAGAGGCGCTTCGCGCCGACACAATGAATATGATATGAATTACTTTTATTTTACTCAAACACGAGCGTATTATCTTCGAAAAGTATATTTGTGTCATCGACGAAAATATATTGTTGTCAATGACTGATAAATGCTGAACTTCCTCTGTTCATTCAGTAGGATTCCAATCGAGAACTGAAATTCTAATTTTTGATGTTTGATTCAAGCAGAAAAATTGATATCGTTGGCACAGTCTTTTGACAAAAAATTTGTTCAACTTTTGAATCAGTTTTCTTCAGAAGTGAGCAATCATAGACATCCTCAAATCAAACTTTACACCGTTGCTGGAAAGAAATTCGTAGCCGAAATTGAAGGAAAATATAAATTTCCTGAATAAATATTGAGATATTTTAATTTTCGCGGCATTCTATTTGTTTTTGAATAGCAAACCAATGAAAAGTACGATGGAAGTATAAATTTTCTTCCACAAATTAATACGCATTCTTTGAAACACTTTTTTGGTAAATCAAAAAGTTGGGTCAAAACAACCTGAAACTGACCCCAATTTGCCATCGCAGTCGTTGTAGATAAATCGGGTACCAGGACCCCAAACAAGACCCGAAATTACCCGACCATTTTGTTGAACCAGGAACCGGGCCCGATATTCTTAAAATTTTGGATCCGGATCTGGACACGATATTTTTAAAACATGCTACACGATACTAGAGATGTATCAGGTACCCGAACCTGAAACAAGATTCGAAATTACCGGACTATTTTGTTGGACCCGGACCCGTAGCCAATATTTTTAAGATTTTGGACCCGGAACCGGACCCGGAGCCGATATTTTAAAAATATGCTATTCGATGCATCTCTAGAAAATAGTTGTTATTGAATAAAATATTGATGCGTGCAGTGCGTGCAATCATTGAGTATTTTGAAAAAATTGTTAATTTATGGCTTGTAAATTTAGTAGAAATGCAACGGTTCTTGATTTTAAAGAATGTCGGTTCCGGTTCTTTGATTTTCAGAATAACGGTTCCGGTTCTAAAATTTAGGAACCGTACGGTTCCGGTCCTTATACAAAGTATAGATATCGACATCTAGTGACGTCGAATTGTCAAATAATATATCATTATGTCATAATATATATTTATATGTTTCATCGATCAACTACCAACCCCCATATACTTAAATAATATTTAGCTAGGTACTAAAAAAACGCGCGCAGTCAATTTCAGCCTAATTATATAGAAAAAATAAAGTTTTGAGTTGAAAATAGTCTTTTTTACCATCATAAGAACCGTTTAGGAACCGATATTTTGAAAAATTATATACCGGTTCTGGTTCTAAAATTTAGTATTATTCGGTTCTGGTTCCAAAATTTTGTTCGGTTAATAACGGTTCCGTTTAACCGTTTTACGTCTATAATATACCGGTTTGGCTAGTAGAAATTTTGCCCTACAAGCCATTTGGCTTGTGGCTAAAAAATAAAAAAAAACTTGCCTACCTATAAAATTTTGGCCGCGCATCTCTGAATCTAATTGGTTGACGAAAGTGTCTTAGCTGACTGACAGTATCAACACATCAGCTCATTGCACAGGTCCGCTCATAATCTTCATTTTTCAAAACTTCGAAAGAGGTAAAATGATCGATTCTTTTCAAATTTGTTCATACTCAAACCCGAGTAATGTGCTGATGCGCTCGCTGAATTGATGCTGATGCAATTAATCAGTAATTTACAAGAGTTGACAATCGGATCATGAAAAGCACAAAGTTTCGTTTGAAATTATACACTTTTTTACAATTTTCAAGCGAAACGTCGGAAATAATATCAATTCAGAGCTGAAAACAGGCCACTAATTCTCATGTGGCCTGAATAACACTAACATTCGTGTTACTCAGTGCATGCAACATTTACTACAAATTTATTCCCTCACTAATATTGTTTATCATTAGAAAATCAGGAGAGAAAAGGGTAGTAAAATAGTTTCACATATTCAGGTTAAATCACCTTGACCTCATAATAATGAATTGAGACGCAAATTCATCGTAAAGTAAGAAATGTCTCGTGCTGATGATGATTATCAGATTTCCACATGCATATACCAAACTTCTAATAATATTTACTGCAAGGTGCGGAGGAATTTGCTGTAAATGGAATAAATTTTCGACCGAGAATTTGCCGCCCGTCTTGATCAAATTTTCAACGGCCACGTGAAAGGGCGTCATTTGATTTATATCTTCGGTCAACGACAATTCTGCTTTACCCTGGTCGATTAGGGTTTCAACGCATTTGGGAAACATTTTGCTGACCGCCAAATGTAGAGCCGTAAAGCTATTATAGTCACGATTTCGCATTATACGGCCGTTGACATGGATAAATTTCTGCTCAATAAACAAGGTACAATCATTTGTGCACAGCTCAATTTAGTTTCAAAACTTTTTCACTGTTTTTCTAGGGGAAATCGTTTTTTGACTGCAATGAAAACTTTGAAAATAATAAATTGCTTCAAAACCGATCTTTTGTTGGAAAAACTTTCAAACAAATCGAAAATTTCATCTACAATAGAACAAAAGAGCCAAAAATAGCTTCGGAGGCAGACGTTAGAAAAACATCAACGTAATACCTGTTCTAATATTAATCGGAGAGCAATAACTTGGTTATGAAAAACGGCTAAATGTATAGGTGCGAAGCCTCTTTTGTTCGAAACATTGATTAATTCGGGGCTCACAAGCAAAATTTTCGAAATCAGTCTGAAAAAGGTATATACTGTGACGAAAAGCAGGGAGAATCAACAACATTTTGCTTGACAAAAATCTTACTCATTAATACAATAAACTTAAAATTGCAAATCACGCTATATATATTTTTATACTCGCATGTTTCATGTGAGTAACGCTGGAGAAACAATTGATTCGAAATCCACGATGTGTACCTTGTTTTTCCTTTAATACAAGCCAAATGTAAAGCATTGTGACCGTCCTCGTTGGCCAAAGTAGGATTTGTCAGGCGCGAGTAAGACAAAAGAATTTCAACGATATCATCTTTATCGCAATCGATAGCGGCATGCAAAGGCATATTTCCTTCTCTATCCTATAAGCATAAGTAATTATATTGTAGAAACGATTCGAAATTTTACCATCAGATACAAATAAATTTATAAGCCTTTCAGAAAATTGACTGCGACAAAGTGTTTTTCTGCACAGTGCACACTTTTTAGGCTTCGTGCAGATTTTTTTTTGTGATTTCTGCGCTGGTGCGGGATTTTTTGAGTCATGTTTCTGATCACATATATTCTTCTATAATGAGTCAGTCATTGATACTGAACTTTTAAAATGAATTATTTTTTTATTTTAAAACTTCAAAATGTCTAGTCAAAAAACTATAAATCCGTTCAAATTTAACATTGAATTACACATTTAATTTGCTTTTTTCTTATATTCACTATTATTGTGTTGTAATCAGGCATTGTCTTTCCCCAAATCGTGCTTTTTAGGGGGAAATAATTCGGGAAAAGAAAAAAAATTGGACTCTTTCCCCATTTGGGTAAGAAAATTTTGGGGATCGGATACAGAAAAGACGCATTTTGGTGCATTTTAGAAAGTCATAATCTCAAAATTTTCCGGCGCGGTTTTATCATGTCTACCTCCACTTATCACTTAATCTATAATAGTTTCCATCATCTTAAATGTATTATCTTATGCTTTAATTGATTATCTTAAATATTTTATCTTGATATTTAATGATGATTCACATTTTTTGAGAAAGATCAATGAAGATCTAATAAAGAAAGATCAGAGTCTCTAAACTTTTCGAAGCGATTATCCCTTTCTTAAAGTAAAATCAATTCAAACGCTTCATGGAAGTATTTTTCGGAAATTTCTTCTCTTCTTACCCATATCTTTTCGGCCAAGTTCATGAGAGTTTCGAATAAATCATTTCGGTTTTAAAATTTTTCAAATAATAAAATTCTAGAAATTACGAGTTTTGAACACAAAGTTTAAATCTAATTTCAGAAATAAATGTTCGGAAAATTGATTTTCCAAAGTCGCAGAATGTCAATTTTCCGGCGCTTCAATTTTCCAGCGCGTCGCGCTAGAAAGATGATCTTTTTTGGCCTCTACTTGTCATCCTAGAGGACTTGGCCGTCGATTTCTCGTGTAATTCAAAGTCATTATGCTCTTGGATAGTTTGCTGGAAAATTTGTTCCGCAATGCTTGTAGATTGGACTTCGATCAAACTCGAAAATTTCAATTTTTTCCTCAATTTTAATGAATTAACGGCTCTAAAAACATCAGGAGGTTTGAAAAAGCTCAAAAACACATAAATAAAGCGTCTATAAGAATTTTTAAGGGAAAAAACGACTTCGGGAAAATAACGAAAAAATTTTGATTGCTTTCCCCATTTGGGAAATATACCCGGGGAAAAAATAGTGGTAACAGGCGGAAACCGCAGTGCGGAAAAAATACGGCTGTGACAAAATGTCTCACTTTTCAGCGAGAACTCTAGAAGAGAAGACTGTTTATCATGAAGCGTACATATAGAACATGAAGTTTTGGTTGAGTCAGCAGTGATTTTTTCCGGGTATGGTCATTCATCGACCAGACTTGAAGGAGGCGAGATCTAACGTTGCAAAGTGTAGTTCATTTGGATTTAACCGGATTCGGGTGGCATACTTCATGCTATTTGAATGAACCTTTTCTCATAAGTCAATTAACTTTTTCGGCCATTGGACCAAACACTACAACGTAGATCAGATAGTTGATGGCTATCAGACATGTATCGGGTACTCGGACAAGAAACAAGAAGACCCAAAATTGCCCGACCATTTAGTTGGACCCGCACCAGATATTCTTAAAATTTTGGTCCCCGACCCGATATTCTAAAAATTTTGGACCCGGACCCGATATTTCCAAAATATGCTAACCGATACATATCCAAGTCTAATGGCTATTGTGTCCTGTTACCGATAATCAGGCCTGTAGCCAGGAATATTTTTCCGGGGGCACATATTTTTTTCACTTAATTTACTGTAAAATTGGCCTTTCTGACTTGACTTTTTCTTAAAGAAAAAAATCAAAGGTTTTTTCAAAACTTGTTGTAACATTTCGGGGGGCATGGCCCCTCCAATCCGCCCAGCCTACAGACCTGCCGATAATTATCCACTACGTTTAGATACCTACGTCAATGAAATTCTTCTTTGAATATTTTACAGTGATTGCAAAGGGATCGGCCGGAGCACTGGCTTCGCGTACGACCTCCAGAAAATCTGGTCCTCTTTCGATCTCCGACCTCGAGGTCGGAGGGAGGATAAAAACTGGCCGGAGGCCGGATATTTCTAGTTCAAATTCAGTAGAAAATAGTTATATATGTACGTTTTTTCTCAGCAAAAAACTTATATTTTTCTTGGCTTGTCGGGAAGATGATTTTCAGACGGCCATGACTCCAATGAAAAATGTCATCCTCTATATTACATTATTAGCATGGCAGATTAAATTCTGGCTTCTAACGATTAACCCGCATAAACAAATCTAGATAATAACGTCATTATAGCATGTTTGTGATGAGATATTTCTTTCGAACTGAGATGAATGAATATTAGTGAAAGCTGGACAAACTCTATCGGTTCATCTGGTCACTCAACTATAAAGTTGGTTGGTTCTGAGAGAGATCGTTTTTATGTTTGCCAAAACTAAAATTTTGATTTTGCAGTTTGTCTAAACATTTAATACGTAGTATAAAAAATCAGCGTCAGACTGTTGAAGATAATACTTATTATAGAGTACTGTTAGCCAGTCATTCAATCAAATTAACACTGGCATAAATTTTGATCCGGTGTTGGAAATTACCTCATCCAGTACCAAAGTACCTGGTAAAAAGTTGTATACAGTTGAACCTATTGCCCAGTTATGTTGGCGTACGATAATACTAGTATACTTTACAATAGAAATCTCATATCGTAAGAAGTCCTTACTGAACAAGCACTTCAGTCTTCCCCGGCAATGCGAATTATTTTTCGAAAATAATAAGACGATACTTTTCAGCAGTGATTTGCATGCGTAGGTTAAAACAGACTAACAATCATACTTAAATGGTTAAATCACTTTCTTAAATATTTAAATGGTTACAACAACAATGCCATTCGTTGATCAATTTTTCTCATGTGAATAAAACCGTCCAAAAAACAATTTTCATAGCTCCTAAGGCTCTGATAGCTTTCCATCATACAGTTTTGTATCCAGATTCTGCATTTTTAACTTTTGGATTTGAAACTTCGAAAAAATTGATTTTTTTGCGAAAATTTTCGACTTTCTTTGGGGTTTATCCTCCCCTCAACTGGTCGGACCTCTTAAAGGTATGACTTAAATCTAGCGTCGCCTAAAGAACGTTCTCTGAAAAGGACATAAAAATTCAAAACACTGATGATAAATATTATCCTAGTTCCTCAATGCAGCATATTCAAAAAATATTTGTAAATCGCGTTGTTCTTACTATCCTGTGCATTGGACTGCGATATGAATGATCTCAGAATCACATATTTTTCAATTACATTGTGTTAAACATCCAGCCCTCGGTCAACGTCTTACGGTAGGGCGTAAAATTGAACCTTCGAATGATTACTAATGCAAGTCAAATTTTTTTGGTGTCTACATAATACACCAGGTAGTTCCATACTGATGAATAAATTAAAATTGACGCTTGTCTCCAAGTATTAAAAAATTACTGAAAAAAGAGATCTACTCGAAGAAAGTCAAGGATGAAGAAGACGGAATATTTCATAGTTTAAACTTTGGTTGATGTCATGTTATTACATTAAGCTTCCAGGTGATTGCTCAAGTGTTTTTTGTATTTCAGCGTAGATTTCCTGTGTCGGCAAATCTTCAGTTTTTTGAATGTTAAGATAGCCTTCTGAATGGCGAATCGCGTGGGATCGCTGTATGTTCGACGACTCCTCCGTGGAGTGTGTCTGTGGTCATAGCGGAGCTCCGGTGTCTAGGACGATTGTGAACGACTTTTTGGATGGACCTCGCCCAACATTCAAGGGAGTCATTGAACGAACAAAATTTCAATTTTTTTCGTCCAAAAAGTTTGAAAACCGGTTCAAAAAATTGTAATTTTTGTCACAAAACCATAAAAAGTATGTATTTACAGAACGAATCACCGAAAATATTAGGATTTTTGACCGTTTTCTGTTCAGTCCATTTTCTACCAAAAATCTACTTTTTCGATTTATTTTTCGACCAAAACGATCAGGGTTCTTATGGCTAGCATGTTCAGCCATACGATTGGCAAGTCTTGAAGGTTCACTATATGGCGAGCCATATAGACGGAGATTTTAGGGGAGGGTTCTAATGGAACTTCCTTTAATTACATGCATGATTGTGGCACTTCTTCTCAACTACATTTATACCATTAGACACGAGAAACTTCAAACCAAAATACTAAGAAATCGAAGAAAACTATATTTCAGAAATATTAATAATTACTGCAACTTAAAATCGAAACCTACGACAAAAAATGTAAAATTGCATATGTATCGATTGTTTAAATATCACGCAAGTTCTATTTTACCTGATAAAATTCCACCCCTCACCTTTAATGTCCCGCTGATGCCAGGAATTTGGAGTAGACATTTGACGGCCTCGATATAACCCATTTTAACACTGGTGTGCAAAGGTGTATCGTAGACTCGATTTGTGCAATTGATAACCGATTGGAAAGCTGGTTCAACAAAAACCGGCAGTAAATGCAGATGTCTTCTGAAAAAGTAAAAACCAACTTGTGAATCATGTTTGCGAAATAATATAGCAAGAAAAAATTAAATGTTTCAGCGGCGAAAGAATTGAGTGTCAAGTTAACTTTATTTTAAAATTTTTCCCGTGAAAATTCTTCGGCATTAAAAGACGCAGCGTAAGTTTCACTTGAAAAGATTCTCGATTATGGGTTATTGTGAAAAATTCTCAGCCTCCGGAAAAAATTTGGCAAACTAAAACATATCAATCGCCGAGCGCATCTGTAAAAAATGCAATTTTTTTTATAAATGCGATCGGCTCCAATTGAAATCTTTGGAAAACAGCTGAACAAATTTACATAGCACCCAGATAAGAGATAATTCAAAGCGAACATATCGACTGGGAATAATCTAATTCATACTTTTTGACTGCAACGTGAACGACAGAATCGCCCATTTGATCTTTTGCGCTGACGTCCGCGCCACATTGCGTCAACAGCCTCAATAACTCGGCCTTACCAGAATAGGCTGCGGCGATTAAAGCTTTTCTATCATTGAATTCAGCGTTAGCCTTGAATGAAACAAGGCTTAGAGCACTTTTAACTTGCGATAATTGTCTGTAAGTGTATCTAAGCAATGTCAAAAACACAAATTTTTAGTCGAAAACTCGATTTTTATAAAAAAAGTTGAAGCATGAAGCAAGTTGAAAAAAGAGATAAAACTGGAAAGTACGTACACGCGATGCACGATTAGAATTATAAGTATAGATTTTTTCAAACAATTAGTATCCAGATTCGTGGAAACATCGAAAACTTTCATAGGACTCTTCCGAGATTGAAAAAGTAATTCCACCACCAACCAAATCTGAGAAATTTGTCAACATTTCGCGGGCTTTGTCAATCTGTCCTTGATCGAGCGCAGTGAAAAATTCGGCAAGGTTATCGGTGCTGGGTGAAGCGCGTTCGCTGTAAGCCACTTCCATCGGGGGTGGTGCTAACTGATGTTGAACCAACGTCCGTTGGACGCCGCTGACACCAGCAGCGGCGGCCGCAGCCAGTTGCTCCTCGGCCAAAGCGTTGAACAATCGGTTAGCCGTGTCGACGGCGTACAAGCAATTGCCGTGAATATATTCACCGACCCCGTTTTGAAAGCTGACAACGTAGAGGCACGCTTCGGGTCGAGTTTCTTTTATTATACCGTGAACGCCACGTAACTAGAAAAATATTAAACCATATTAAAATAGAGACACTAAAGTTACATGATTGCAGTTTATCGAAAAACTATTGATTTTAGATTAGAATCTAGGAGGAACATTATTCTGGATCGAATTAGAGAGGCAAATTACCGATCTAGGGTTACACTTCTCACTTATGACAATAAGTACTACTTCATTGTCTATATATGTAGGCAAAAAATAGTCAAAAACATTTTTTTTCTGCCAAAATCAGTCTTTTTGTCAGACTGAAAACACATTGAATTCACTGTAAAATTGGACCCATTTCATGCAGGGAAAAGATATTTAAAATTTTCATTTTTCAACGCTATAAAATATCAAAATCTAAAATTTTCTTCTGGTGCTAAGAGCCGGAAATAATTATCAATATTTATGTCGAAGTAAAATACCTATCGCGCTTTTTTAAGCTTCAAATCATTTGAAAACTTTTTTATTATTAACATCTTCTGCCAACTCAATGGTGAAAAGATCATGATCGATCATCGGTAAATTCAGAAGAATGTGATGGAAAAATGAATTTTCCGACATTTTAGAAGCCTCGAAATCACAAAAGTTCCGAACAAGTTACTCTAGTCAGCCTTTTGATTTTTTCTCCAAGACTCTGGAAATTCAGTTTTAAAAGTCTGAAACTGACGTGAACTGAATGAAATACAAGGGATGTAACTTTTAATCATTTTCTAATCATTCTATCGAATATATCAGTTTTAGATTGTATATGTGCAACCAAATTTTTCCCTAAGTTACAGATCAGCCTGGCTTGTGCAAAAAAACCCTAATGATTGATTTGAATAATGACTGATCTAATAAGTGAGCCATATTATTCTGTGTGTGATTAAGAATGTATTCAAAATGATCGATCTTTTATGTGGGCCTCTACTGTAATTTTGAGGAGTGTTTTTGACTAAATTTGTTGAAAAAACTGTTTTTTTACTACCACATTTATTTACAAACTTTTTAGTTTTGACTTGTTAAAATTCCTATTGGCCTGTAAAATTTTGACCTTAGGAGCCAAATGGCCTGTCGAGAAAAAACCAAAAAAACCCTGGTTGAGATCAAACTTCTCAATTATGTAGGGCATTCAATCTGATTTTTTTCCCAACATGTAAATACCATACAGTTCACATTTAGGTTATTTATTGCACATGCCATGAAATTTACATCACTGTGAGAAAACTCGACTAAACAAGCTTTGAACTCACCATTTCAAGTTGATTAAATGCGTCGCCATGGTATTCTCTCAACGTTTCACTATCCGACGTAAGCATAACTTTATCATTCAAACGGAAAATCTGATAGGAATGTGAAAATCTTCCGTCATCAAGAAAATGTAAATTTGTGTGACAGTATGTATACTTTCGTGATAGCTTTCGAATTATAAGTCCATTTTTGCTTGTCGTTGAATATTATACGTACGTCATCATTTTCTGTAATGCGATGAACGGTGCCAGTGGCTCCGATATACTATAAATATAAAAGATTGGAAACAGGAAACGCGCCAACAAGAACAAACGCAAATAAATTTTACGAACCCTTGTAAAAGAGTTATAAAATGCTTACGTTTCTCATATTTTCGTGCCACTGTCCATGTCCCTCTGACAATTTCTTAACACGCGTAACATTCGAGTCAACTTTGACAGTTTCCCCGATCGTAAAAATTGGTAAGCGAGACTCGACAATTTCTTCGCCTGAAATTAAAAGATTGAAACGATACTGTAGACGTGTATAAATGAAGCGAAACTTGCATGAAAGAAATTTTTCATGCGAAAAGACGCATTATTTACCGAAATTGGGTAAGTGTTCGACATAATACGGCCATCCTTTGGCCGGGCGAAAAGCTATCAAATCCGTTTTGCCTCTATGACCCATGCGGTAAACGTTTGTAGCGCCATTCTGCCATTGGACGCAAACTACACTACGCGAAGATTCTTCAGACCACCCCTGTAAGCTCGTGACTACTCCAGGTCTGAATTGAAACAGTTGGTTGAAAAAGTCTTAAATGAAAATCAGGCTTGCATGTATAACGTTAAAATGATATTACTCGACATTTGTACGTTCTCTGTGTATCACATATTTTAAAAAAGATGTGAATTAGCCAGAAAATGGCGTTTGTCCGCCCGTAATATTTGACAACCCTTTGTAATGAAATTTTAGAGATAACTGTATTTTCGATAACATTTCGAAACGCGAAAAAGTATGATCTTGTCGAGTACCATTTGAAAACACTACTTTAAGACATCTTTCTTATTGATGAAGTTATGAGGATTCGAAACGAGATTGCCAGAATTTCTCAGCGGCCGATTGTAGGACGTATATGGTCGAAAGTATTCCGATTAAAAACAACTTTTTTTTACTCACATAGTAATTTATATTTTTTGACTCATGTAATTTATATTTTTTTGACTCATCATATAATTTACATTTTGACTCATATAATTTATATTTTTATCATGCTTACCCTTCGCCGTCTTGGTTATCCCAATTCCAGTCACGTCCCCGTCTCACGCCTGCCGATTGAAAAACGCCGTACGAATCGATTTTCTGACATAAACGTCGCGGTGGAAGCAAAACCGCCAGGCTACCTTGATCGTAAACTCGTCGGAATTTATGACTGACGGAATGTTTGTCGTTCATGTAGCAAAATGTACACAAATGTACGTTATCGCATTCGGCGCACGACCACAAAATACCACATATGACGCGGTCGTTACAACCAGTGCACGTGTGATCGTGTTTGACACCTGAAAAAGTTATTTTCCGCCAAAATAAGCAAAATATAGATTAGAATTTTAACAATAATCTGGAATCTTAATTGATATCGGGGGTGTTCTAGGCACCGCAAATGCTTGAAGAACTGGCAAAAAAGTTTTCACCGGAAAATTATTAATTTATATAACTAACTTACCGGAAGGAGCACTGTCAAAAACGCGTAAATCATATCGGGAACTCAAACCGGCGCGATAGTTCATCATCGGCTTGCAATCCCATTGTACAATGCACGTTTTGGGTGCCGTCGCGGGTAATTCGACCACCGTACCGACGTAACCTTCACCGCCGTCTTGATCACCCCACCTCCATTGTGGCCCACGAACTACACGGACGCCTGCTCTCATATGAATTCGTTCGATATATTATGGCGAAAAATGAAATAAATTACGGAATTGTTTGTCTGAAAGTAAATTGTGAAAAGACTAAACCTTTTCTGCACTCGAAATTCCATTCAGGAAGTTAAAACACGTTCTTGGAGAATTAAGCACGACGTCCAACAATTATAAGAGTATTTTAAATTCTAACTTCCAGAAGCCTTGGATTGGATTCGTTTTTATTTCCGTCACAGGAAGTGCCAAAATCTGTCGGAACAAAATTTGTCATAGTTGAGTAGGTATGGGCTGGGTATCCGGATCCGGATATCCGCCTGTTGGTCTCAAATTTAATTAATGTGTGAGTTTGTCAATTCCAATAATCTGATTTTGCTGTGTTATCGACAAAAGAAACTGTGCTTGGTGTTGGTGCTTTCAAAAGGACTAAGACTCTCATCTAATTGTAATTAAATCAGCTTATTCTTACATTATGCACTTAGTTAGTTGACAGACAAGTAAATATTCAGTACGTGGTTTGACAGTAATACTTTTAAGAATCACTAAATTCGCGTTCTGTTTGGACAAAACTTTACATGTTTTCATTGTGCTTGGAACTGCACTTCAACTTCAATATAGGTTCTTGATAGATTTTTTCAATTATATTTTCAACTACAATTATATTTGCTTACTATTGCTGATTTGCATAAGCTTCACCATATGTTGAAACAGCTGTATTCAAATTACGTAGTGTCCAGGAGGTTAGAGCCAAAGCCCTAGTCATTCACTAGGCAAAAGTCATGAAGAGTATAATACTATCGAGAAAACAACGATTTTTGATTTTAGACCACAATTTGGTGATATTTTTTATCTAATTTTCTCCTCAAGAATTTTTCAAAAATTCCTCTCTGTCAGTCATTAGCACATGTTCTAACATAAGAAAATTTCCATCAGCACGTCTCTAGTTCCATTAGCGCCGTGCTAAAAAAACTCTCGGTATCACTCTTGAAACGATTTCTGGTAGGATCATAAATTTGACCAGCACAACTGAATAATTGCTCAGGGGGGATAATCGCTGCTGATGCAGACAAAGTTTTTTTGGCTATCAATGACAGGTTCGGTTGCAATGTTTTATTTCAGGAGGGTGAAATTCTTTTCATCTACTTGATACATATTAGGATTTCTTGCCAATCGTACAAATAAGTATATATTAAAAAACAGACAATACAAAAAATTCTTTGTTCACTATATTTATATCCTCTAATTCAATTTGATCTTCCTTAAGGCCCTGTCATACTCCCGCGCGAGGTACGGCGCGGCTTTTTCTATTCATACTAACAAGCGGTACCGCGCGGTGCCTTGTCATACTGCGCCGCGCGGCGCCACTTTTTTATTTACGGATTTTGCCTTCTGAATAAAACCTTTCTCGAAAAATTTGCAAGCACTCTTGTTTTTTATCGTTTTCGGAGCTGCTAATTGCACTTACTTGGCTTATTGCTAAAACAACATCAGGCCGTGGAAACGTGTTTGCACCTACTTTGCATATTAATAATTTTGCCACATTCATATCTCCATTGTAAATTTTGTAATCACAACAGAACCTATAGTCTCTATTTCTGGAAATGCTTGTGAACAAAAAAGTGGAAAGCAAGTATCATTTTATATTTCTATAATTTATAGAGTCTGCTCAACTGATCCTCACGATTTTTTACGCCAAAATTCTTATAGTAAACGGTTTGTGTAAACGACTTTGAGGGCGGTCCATTTTTTGTCCATTTTCAATTTACAAACATTTTATAAAAACTAACTATACGTACATATTTCCAATCGTCCTGAAAATCTATTTCTGAAAACGCCATTAATAATACCACTGGGATAAAATTACAGGAAAAACTTCACGGGGAAAATTTCTGAGTGAAAACTTCACGAGGAAAATTTCTGAACTTGTCAATCATGGATTTTTCAGAATGTAGGATGAAATTTTTCCAAATGCAGCATGCATGCACGTGGAGGGGGGTTACCCCCTTGCAATGATTGAGAAAATGACGAACGAAAAAATGATCGAGAGAGAAGAGAAAGTCATGAATAAAAATGATACCGTGGTTAAACGATCTCTCCAAACGAAGCACACTTGATTCAATGAAGTAGCGTTAAAACTTTAAAAAATGCTGTCCAAGTAAATAATTTCACATATTTGGCTAATATAGGTTGAAAAACATGCTGCATGGATGTTAGAAAATTATGAAGCTCGTACTGGCCGAGTCTCCACAGAATTTCTAGGTTGTGCACATATATGTAACGGAGGCCCGAGGTCTGGGGGGGGGGAGTTGGGCAACTTTTTTTGGGGCCGGGGGTCAGTAATTCCCAATATTTTGGGGGGCGGGGTCTCTCAAGGAACAAAAATTCGATTTTCTCACGGAAAAAGTCCGAAAAATAGTAAGGCTGATCAGAGAATTTTAGTAATTTCGAGTTCGAGTTTGGTCTTTTTGCTTTTCCGAATTCGAGTCGGAGTTTAAAAATTGTTTCGAGTCGAGTTCGAGTAATTCACTATTGTATATAAGCGTTCATTTTGTTACATGAATGCCAGTCAATATTATTATGCACCTGGTCTGGTACAACTGAACTACATAGAACTGTTTAGCATATGTCATAGTTACTAGTATAGAATTTTATGCAGTCACTATTTGTGTCATACTTGCAGGTTGAAGCAGATCGTATTTTTTAATCAAATGCATTATTCTGTATTTCTACACCAATTATACATTTTATCTATTTAAGCAATATTTGACTTGACATCATTAATAAAATGCCTAGAAAAAGTATTATTTTTGGGATGGCTTTGAAGAAACAAATGGCAATATGGCAAAGTGCAATTTTTGCAGTATGAAGCCCGCTCAATCGTCTTGTTCATCTACAAAAAAAAGTACACAGTCACATCAGTCGAGATTTTAATTTTGTTCTAAAACCAATCAATTTAACTTTAAAGCTCGTTTTTCTGAAATGGAACATTTGAAGAAAAATCTAAGCAAATCTAAGAATCTAAGAAATATCTAAAAATCTAAGAAAAATCTAAAGCCAAAAAACTTTAGATGACGCGTTTCAGCCAGTGAGTTTCATAGTTTATTGAAAAAATTCATTTGCAATTTGGATAATTTTCAGATAAAATAATTGATCAACAGTGATGCTGGTTTCAAAAAAAATGATAAAAAAATAGCTGAAATGATAATTTTAGACGATCTACCATTCAGCCACATAGAAGACATTGGTTTCATGGCCCTTATGAAGGAAGTAAGATAAGAAATATGAATCAAGTTTTTGTTTAAGTTGGTGTGTGCCAATTATCTATATACAGCTACTCATGTAGAGAACTGTTATATACTATGCTTTCTTCAGATTATTCCTTCATATAACTTGAAATCGCGCTGCTTCTACACAGAAAAAGTAGACGAAGTATATATGAAATTGCAAGAAAAAGTTAAATTAGAAATTCAAACTTTCATCTATAACGGAGTATCTTTTACGACTGATATTTGGTCGAATCTGACGGAATCGCTGTTAAGGTAAATATGCATTACATCTATTCAAATATATAGCTTATTTTTTGGCGATTAAATCAATCATTGCCTTTACCTTTTCTATTTTTAGCTTGACTTTGCATGGAGATGAATAAAATGTTTGGGAAATTATGTTACTTATGACATATCTTTATCTTAAACACTAAGCAGGATTTCTCAATTCCATTATATTCTAAAGTTTAAACTCGAAAAGAACTCGAAATAATGATTGAAAAAAATCGAGTTCGAGTTTTAAATTTCCAAGTTTTCGAGTTCGAGTTGCCAAAATTGTCGAGTTTTAATCGAGTTCGAGTACTCGAAACAGCCCTAAAAAATAGCTCAAAAAATAGTAATTTTTCCCTAAAAAAACCGAAAAAAATGTATCCATAGCGCGAAGAGCCAAGAAAATTCACATTTTTTACCATTTTTCGTTAAAAAATTGACATTTTTAATCACAAAATTGACATTTTTCAGTATTTTTCCGACCAAAAGTATGGGGGTCCCAACGGCTACCATATGGCTAGCCATTGGATTGGAAAATCCTGGGGGGGGGGGACGGTCGCCCAATGGCTAGCCATATGGTCGACGATTTCTGGGGGGGATGTTCCCATGGCACTTCCCCCCCCCCAATTACATGTATGGTTGTGCATGTATAACTAAGAGGCATGATAAAATAATACTTGAAAAGTGTCATAATTTACAATTCATGTAAAAAATATGATTGAACTGCATACACGGATGTTATAGTATGCATCAATATGTTATAGGAACAATATATTACAGCTTTATAACACATGAGTGGTTCGAAAATTTCGTTTGAGTTGAACTTTTAAAGCAGTACCGCGCAGAGCCGCAAAAATTAGAAAAATTTATTCATATTTCCTAGTATGAATAGGACAAGCGGTGCCGCGCGGTACCTCGCGGCGAAGTATGACAGGGCCTTTATCTTCACTGCTGCTAGCTATAAAGTCATTAAATGAATCAATTTCACGCTTATTCTCAGTCTTTTGCTTTTTAGCTAGCGTTGTAATTATGATCTGGCTTTGATTATTGTGACTGCTAACTAACGTTTTCAAACTATATCTGGCATTGTTCCAGATTTTTCGAAAAATTTGTCATTGTACCTGGGATCAATAAAGGTAGCAATTATAAATTCTCTATTAAAAATGAAAGTGTATTTTCAGATTATATAGTATTGTTTCCATTTGATAACTACTCTATCGTTTCGAGATTTCCAAATCCGAGATCAATGTTCACCTATAAAGTTTCAACAAATGAACTGATTCCTCTACTATCCAAATTTCTGAGCATTATCATCAATAATTTGACACAGACGAAATATAAATTTATAGAACTTAATTTTAGAATAATTTTATGGAATAATAGGTAATTATCAATGGGCATATACACATATATATGCTATCAAGGCCGTATTTAGAGGGGCGGGGGGGGGGCGGCCGCCCCCCCTGTTCATTTTTTTACAGGTACAAAACACCGGATTAAGGCCACAATAATCTAGAACAAAAATATTGTTCTCAATTTTACACATATACCGATTGAATTGAAGACTTTTCCAGCTCTTCGGTGCATCATGTCTCATTCCACTCACTTCACCTAATGCGTTTTACGAGAAAGTCATATAGTCAGCCGACCTCCGATCCCCTAAAAAAATTCCTGGATACGGGCCTGTATGCTATCATATAAGATCCGGATCCGATCGGATCTTTTATTCAAGATCCGGATCCGTTCAAGCACATTTTTTTGGATCCGAATCCGATTCGGATACACTGAACCAAATTTCTTAGGATCCAGATCCGCTATCGTCAAAAAAGTCAATCGGGCTCATCCCTATAGTTGAGAGCCACAGCCATTTCTCTTAGAAATTGTATTTTTGACAGACACGTAGAATTGGCAATTTGCTGCTTTTTGGCTTGAAAGGAATTCAAAGTAACAAACAAACAGATTGCACAACGTAGTAAATGCACTTCATAAATCTTTATTTCAGCATGTGTAAGCGCAATGCGGCGTATGAGTGAGTTGGGTTGGTTACACATAACAGTACATGTCGAACAGAAAACATGAAACTAAAACACAAAAATTAAGGAAGCAAGCAACCAACCAATCCAAAACTATACTACAAACCTAGACGTTAAAAAACTTGGGAAGCATGCTTGTGGAAATTTTTTTTGTGTTCTTGCTCACCCATACCCATCCCTCGATGAAAAGTCCAAAGACTTTTCATGGAAATCCTGTTCTTTTCATGGAAACACCCTTGGAAAATTGTTGCCGTGCAAATCTGGGTCTATAGCATTATATATGTAAATACCGGGCCAATTTACATTAATACAGGCCTCGTTGAATGCAGAAACTTCTGAAATGTTAAACAAGAAGACTTTTAAATTACTCATCGCTTGAATTTCAAGTATGTCTCGAAAAATCGATTGGAAAATATTTTAAGTTTAAATAAGAATAGTTTCTAGAGTAAATCGATGTTGGCCCATGTGGAGGCGTGCTATGTGGAGAGATGCTATACTAATACCGACAAATAATGATACATGATAACAATTAAGTGAATAAAGATGGAACTAGTAAGGCCGGCGGACACATTTCCTCAACAACACATTTAGTTGAGCATATGCGTGTTATCCCTAATAATCGGCCCACTTATTCCCTTCCTTATTCTACTACTTAATTATTATTTTATTATATTATTACTTATTCGCCAAATGGCCAAAAATTAAAAACGGTGATCGGATAACAATCAATCATCATCGATGGTTACAGAAGAATAAGCGCGAAAGCTTGCGTTTTCCGACTCGGCACTAAGCGCGGGATGAGGTGATCTTTCCAGCCTTTTCATTATTTTTCTCCCAGAAACATGAAATTCAATTTTCATTGTCTAAAACTATTGTGAATAGAATTAAATATAAGAAAACTAAGCTTTTAATCGTTTTTCTCATGAAGCCAGCAAATTTATCCGTTAGTTGCACATTACAGTCTGGCCTGTGCAAAAAAGCCTGCTATAGTAGTACCAATGAAGAAACTAAGAAAAATTTTGAGCATCATGATACCGAAAATTTCGAATCGTCACTTGAACCTATAAAATGCACCGAAATTCGCCTATTTTCATCTGGATAGAAATCTAACGCCATAATTTTTGTCACCATTCTAGGGATCATTCAACGAAATTTTTTTGCTAATTAGAAAATTAAGACTTGCTATTTCTAAACACACTGATTTTGGAAAAAACTGTATTGCACGACGCCATTACAGGACCACTGAAATACATTCAACACGGACATAAACAGCGACAACAATCATTTTAAAGCAAAATAGTGGAGACTAGCTTGAATTGACAAAATTCGTCTAGATGTGGGGAACAAGATTTGGTGTCAGTTTTCTTTTTCTATCAAAACATAGTTTTTGGCACAAAAAACTTGGGATGACACAAAAATTCTGAATGTTTGTGCCAATTGGAACACATTTTTCGGCTGATCAAAAGCTAAACTTTGACTTTTAGGCATCTAGAGGCTGAAAACGCACAACTTTATTGGCGCTCCACAATGGGTCAATGGAAATGTTTCCTTTGGTTTAAGAATCACGAGCCAAATGGCTTCAAGGTCTAAATTTTCAAGCGACCAAATTTAACTTCTAGAAACACAAAATCTGAGACTGAGTAATATCGAAAAATAGACTTGTAACGCACCGTTGAATGAAATTGTGTTATATGGATGTTCATTCGACTGATATGTGTTCACCAAAATGACTGTTCAACGCTTCATTTCTAATCGGTGTTTTTTTGGAAAAGTCTCTCTATATATACCCGTACAATAACTGTTTTTCCCCGGGGCATTTTCCCTAAATGGGGAAAGGGATCAAAAATTTTTTCCCCATTTTCCCTAAGTCGTTCTTCCGCTTGAAAATGCTCACAGACGCTTCATTTAAGTGTTTTTGAACTTTTTCAAGCCTTCTGTTGTTTTTAGAGCCGTTAATTCATTAAAATTGAAGAAAAAATTGAAATTTTTGATTTTAAAGTCTAATCTACAAGCATTGCGGAACAAATTTTCCAGCAAACTATCCAAGAGCATAATGGCTTTGAATTACCACACGAGAAATCGACGGCCAAGTCCTCTAGGATGGCAAGTCAGAGCCCAAAAAAGATAATCTTTCCAGTGCGAAGCGCCGGAAAATTTTTTTGCGTACTGACATTCTGCGACGCTGGAAAATCAATTTTCCGAACATTTATTTCAAGAATTAGATTCCAATTTTGTGTTCAAAAGTCGTAATTTCTAGAATTTTACTTGAAAATTTTTAAAACCACTAATATATTTGTAAACTCTCACGAACTTGGTCGAAAATATACATATGAGTAAGAAGAGTATAAATTTCCGAAAGATATTTCCATGAAGCTTTTGAATTGATTTTACGTTAGAAAAGAAATAATCGCATAAAAAGCTAAGAGACTTGACGTATTGATCTTCATCAAAAGGAAAAAATGCGAATCTTCATTAAATATCATGATAAAATATTGAAGATTACCAATTAAAACGTGAGATTATATATACGTTTAAGATGATGACAACTTTTATAGATTAAGTGATAAATGAAAGTATACATGCTAAAAGCCGCGATTGAGCTAGGTAATACATACATAATAATGATAATTGAAGTTATAAACCGGGGTAAAAACAGCGGAAACAGGAGAAATCCGCAGAGCAGAAACTTTTTTTGGGCTTTTGTGCACTGTGCAGAAAGGCCGGTGCAGAAAAAATACTAACATCGTAATTTCCAGAAACGTATCATTTGAAAAATTTTAAAACCAGTAATTTGTTCGTAACCTTTCATAAATTTGGCCGAAAAGCTATGAGTCAGAAGAAGCGTAGAAATTTTCCAAAAATACTTCCACGAAGCTTTTGAATTAAATTACGTTAAGAAAGGAACAAGTGCTTCAAAAAGAAGAAGTTGACGTGTTGATCTTTCTCAAAAAATCTATGAAGGAAAAAATGCGGATCTTCATTAAATAAGATACTTACGGCATAACTATAGAATCGAGGAACCGGACTTTTTACAACGGTTAAGCATATAGGTGGTTAGCAAAGGGGCGTGGTTAAATACCGGCCAATCTGGTTCTATTTTTAGCGTACGCTTTTCTTAGGATACCTAGTACTTTTTAAGGCCATTTTTTCAAATAAACGAAAGTAAAAAACAAAAAGTATGGAAAGAAAAGCGCTTTTTTCCGCACGGGGCGGATTTTTTTGGGGTCGTGCGGAAAATTTTTTGAGAGTTTTCCGCACGGAACGTAAATTTTTTAATGTTTTTAGTGGTTTATAACGGTGGAGCGGAAATTTTTCTGGCCGATTTCCGCAAGATGCGGAACGACCAGTGCGGAAAAAAAACCTGGTTTGCATTACGTTGAAAACTATTGGAAACGTTCTAAAGCTAATTTTGAAAGAATGAATGGAACAAAAGATGGTTTTTTCGAAGGTTATCTGGACGAATTTATGTGGGGGGAACAGTTCGGACCCATACTTTAGATTTGGCTTATGAAAATTTTCTGAAACAAATAAACAAAAAACAAAAATGTTGATAAAAATTGTGGGGATTAAAAGTTTGATCTTTCGTAAGTTTTGTGAACTACGACCTTACCGGCTATTTTAATGTTTTTTTCTGGTTCTCTTATTTGTTATACTCTTTCGTTTTCTCATCAATTTCCCCTTGTTCCCTTCTTTTATATCAAATTATGTTTACTCTTTCAGTTTTATTTTCCTTTTTTATGCTTTATTATATTCATTTTTCTCCCTACCTTTTGTACCCAAAGAAAAGAGTACGCTAAAAATAGAACCAGACTGGCTGATATTTAACCACGCCCCCTTTACTAACCGCCTATATGCTTAACCGTTGCTGTAGAAAGTACGGGTCCCCGATTCTATAGTTATGCCTAACCTTCAAGATTGCCAATTAAACATGGAATAATACGCTTAAGATGATGAAAACTATTGAAGATTAAATGGTTAGTGAAGTTGGCATATCTACTTCCACTTATTAATTAACCTTCATCAGTTCCTATCAATTGAATTACTTCAGCTCTTTTTTACTAATTTAGTCAAGAGTCAATAATTTGCTGATAATTGAGATTTTTCATTACTTCTCAGAATTTTATTTTCTCGCTTCGTTTAGAGTTTTCCAAGGTTTTGAAACGTGAACCTTCCCAATCTGCGATTGAAAGACGATAAAAACATCATTACAAGACTGTAAATTTAGAGCTTCTATCCAGGAATAATTATTGGGAACATACAATTTCCAGCATTTTGCAACACAAAAATCCGAAAATTTCGCGGCGCTGGACGCCGGGATAAGAAAGGTATTACGATGCATTAGTTTCATTCCGATTTATTTTCATTGTTGTGAAGATTCATTTTTCAGCCTTTTAGAATGTAGAAACCTGAAAATTTTCCCGGCGCTAGACGCTGGAAAATTTTTTTTCTCGGTTACGACCCTGTGAATATAGGTAGGTACGTTTTAAAGAACGCTGTCAAAATATACGTTTACAATAACACATTTCTCAATAATGCTTAATACAATCACTAATAACTTGATCACTAAGAAAACTGAGCGCTAATAAAATTTTTTTGCGCTAATGGAGTCAAACTGCCATTAGCGGCACTGCTAATGGGTGTGTCGCTAAAAAACAGTGCCTGTAAGAGATCCGACCAGTTGGGGGGGGGGGGGGTAAATCCGAAAATTTGGGGCAGGGAGTCGAAAAAAGTCGAAATTTCTCCCAAAAAAGGCCAGAAAAAGGCACTTTTTTGCCAATTTTTCCAAGTCTGGGGGGGTTGGGTATATGGTTGGCCAAGTTGGGGGCATACCTGTAAGAGGTCCGACCAGTTGGGGGGGAGGGGTAAACCCGAAATTTGGGGGAAGAGGGAAGAAAAAAGTCGAAATTGTTCCCAAAGAAGGTCAAAAAACATACACTTTTTGCAAATTTTTTTAATTTTTTCCAAACTGGGGGGGGGGGGGTTGGGTATATGGTTGGCCAAGCCCCACCCCCCCCCAAGTACAGGTATGGTTGGGGGTTCCCCCTCAACACCCCCCAATTACAGGTATGCTAAACAGGGTTTATTTTGGCACAGGCCAGGTTGCAAATGTGCAACTTGGGGAAAAATTTTGGTTGCACAGATAAATTTTTGGTTGCTCACTCTAAAATCGATAAATTTGCTGAATTTTATCCGAAAAACTGTCGCAAACTAGTTTTCTTGTATTTCATTCGATCCACGTCAGTTTTAGACATTTAAAACCCAATTTACTGAGTTTTGGAGAGAAAATGAAAAGATAAATATGACTAGACTAGAGTAGTGTGTTCGACGCGTAGCGCCGAAAATTTTTTCTGGATTTCAATATTCTAGAACGCTGGAAAATGAATTTTTTCACCTTTTATTTCCCAGACAGAAGGTTTGATTTCTCAGTGAATTTAATGAATTTTCAGTCAGACAAACTAAAATTCAAAAACTAGACAAGCGACTAAGAATTTGGATCTTTTAATCGGCAAAAATTTCTACACTCAAAATGTTTCAATCACATGAAAGTAAAAATTTTTATGCAGAACGCAAAAATTTTTGGGAAAATGACCGAGAAAAATGTTAGTCTTCATCAAATTCGTCAACAAACAATACAGGATCAAACATTAATCCATAATATGTTGATAATTAGAACATAAAGTACTAACTAGAATGACCTTTTCTAACCGCGCATTAGAATAATATGAAAAATTATAAATAAATTGTAAATATAAATAAAATTTTTTTTGGGATTTTAATATTCTCGATTGCTGGAAAATGAATAGTTTTCAACTTTTATTTCCAAGACGGAAGGTTTAATTTTTCAGAGAATACAATGAATTTTCAGTGGGGCAGACTACAATTCAATCATTTATCCATAATGTGTTGATAATTAAAAGATATAAGCATTAGCTAGAATGACATTTTCGAACCGCGCACTAGAGTAATATAAAAAGTTATTAAATAATTAAAATTTTCACTTTTTTCCATTTTTGAAGAACGCATAAAAATACATCTCCGGAGTCCGGACAGAAAACCCTATCCCCTAATCAAAAGAGCAATCAGGCCTCAAGTTGCGCTGTGCAACTTGGCAGGAAAAATTTGATTGCACAGCCCAAAATTTGGTTGCTGTGCTGTGTGCAAAAAAAACCCTGATGCTAAAGACCCTATTTGGCGAAGTAAAACGGAGGCGCCATACTCAGTGTTGCCAAATAGTCGCCTTCAAAAACCCCAATTTTTCCGCCAAAAAACCTCAATCGTTCCAAAAACCCCAGAAAACCTCAAAAATTTTTGAAAATTCCTCGAAAAACCACAATTTTTGAAAACATGGAATAAATTTAATTCATAGGTAAAAAAAATAAATCAAAGATAAGTTTATTAAAAATCAACAACTTAATTCAGCCGTTAGCTGTAGAATCTCATCTTCATCATCACATTCAGCTGATTGCTGCACCAAACTGTCTAAATGATCATACATGCCTGACGTAAATTTTCTCAACATAGGTTTTGTTACAGTACACACATAGAATACGTCCGACAACACTGTCAGAAAATTGTGGGTTTCAAACTTTAAAGATCAAATTAAAGTCTGTTTTTCATTAAATGCTTCCAAATAATAAATCTGGAAAGCAAGTACCATTTTATATTTTCAGCATTTTCTGCCAAGCCGTACATCAGGTAGAACTAAAATTTTGTGACGACACTCAACTGACACTTGGAAATTTTTTGAGTAAGAAAATCTACAGTAAAAGCTTCATGTACAGGATTCTCAAGTCACCTAATATTTGTGTCATTTTTCGTTTTAGAAGCATTTTATAAAAAACTGACTATAGATTAAACATGTATGTTTTAACTTTGAAAAGATTCACAAATTTAGTTAGAAGCTTCTTAAATGAAGCCTAAGGCTCAGCTTGCAGTGCTTGCACGAATACAACATAAAATCTGTAACTTATAAGCCTAGTATTCCTAATTCTAATCCATACTCAAGGATTTTTTTCTGCGCCGAGCAAAATTTTTTCCATATTTACCGAAGTCGTTTTTTCGCTTAAAAATGTTTAGATTATTCATGTGTTTTTGAACTTTTTCAAACCTTGTGGTGTTTTTAGAGCCGTTAATTTATCAAAATTGAGGGAAAAAATTAAATTTTCGAGTTTCATCCAGGTCTAATCTACAAGAATGTGGAGCAAATTTTCCAGCAAACTGTCTAGGAGCATACTGACTTCGAATTACATGAGAAATCGATGCTTAAGTCCTTTATGATGTCAGTTAAGAGCCCAAAAAAGATATTAATCTTTCCAGCACGAAGCGCCAGAAAAATTTTTTGGGTATTGACATTCTGCGATGTTGGAAAATCAATTTTTCGAACATTTATTTGAAGAATTAGATTCGGATTTTGTGTTCAAAAGTTGTGATTTCTAGAATTTTATTATTTGAAAAATTTCAAAACCAGTAATTTATTCGTAAACACTCATGAACTTGACTGAAAAGAAATAAGTAAGAAGAGTAGAAATTTCCGAAAACTACTTCCATGAAGCTTTTGAATTGATTTCCCATTAGGAAAGGAATAGTCGCTTCAAGAAGTTTAGGGACTTGACGTATTAATCTTTGTCAAAAAATGTGTCAAGGAAAAAATGTGAATCTTCATTAAATTTCAAGATAAAATATTGAAAGATTACCAATTGAATCAAACATAACATAATACACGTTTGATGAAAACTATTATATAGATAAAGTGATAAGTGAAGGTAGACATGCTAAAAGCCGCGCCTGATCTAGGTAATACATAACAATGTTTATGGAAGTTACAACTGGCGCGAAGCGCCGGAAAATTTTGAGACTATGACCTTCTAAAATGCATCAAAATGCATTTTTTCCATATCAGAAACCCAAAATTTTTTTCCCCAAATGGGGAAAGAGCCCAAATTTTGTTTCCTTCTCTGAATTTAAAAAAAAACGATTTGGGGGAAAAACACTGCATGCTACAATAGAATAATAGTGAATATAGTGAAAATGCAAATTAAATTTGTAATTCAATGTTGAATTTGAACGAATTTATAGTTTTTTACTAGGCATTTTAAAATCTTAAAATAAGAAAAATAATTGATTTTAAAGGTTCGGAATCAATGACTGACACATTATAGAAGAATATGTGATCAAACACAGCACTCAAACAATTCTGCACCAGAGCAGAAATCACCAAAAAAATTTTTGCACAAAGCCTAAAAAGTCTGCATTGTGTAGAAAAAAACACTGTCCATACTTATAATAAGTTTGCTTAGTTGAAAGCTAAAACGTAGATTTAAATCCCAAGGTGAATTCTCGGCTGAGTTCGATGATAATGATCAAGAGTAAGAGGGTCAGGGTTGGAAAAGATGGGTTTTTTAGGTTTTGACTTTCTTGAATTTTAGTCATCAAAATTTGGATTTTTTGGTTTACGTCTACAATAACGAAAAAAGGAAAAGGAAAAGAAGAAAAAAAAGTTTACAACAATTTTTCATTTATTTTGTTATAAACTTGGATTATAAAACTTTAAAAACATCGTACATACTAGGCCATTTCAAACTTGTTTCTGCCCAAAAAGTTGAACTTCTGAAAGAATAAATTTTTAGTGGCTCATCGGCAGAAATAGTCATAAGTTTTTCGTGTTATTTTGATAGAATTTTAAGTGCGTTTGATCAAGTTTTTATGTATCTAATCATGTTTCAAATAATTCCTATGGCGCTTATAAAGTTTAGTGCTGGAACTTATATACACTAGAGCCTAAGCCTAAGCCTAATGGTAAGACTAATTCTGATTGCTCAAGCAACAATCAATTGAATGAAGGTCTCACCAGTCGATAAGTTGCAGTTGTGACTACCTGGCCTGGCACTAAACTTGACTAGTTCCATTCCTATTAATGTCTTGAAATGAGTACAAAATAAAACTCACATCACATTAAACTAAAAGACCCACAATAAACCAAAGGAACCCCAGCAAAAAGCATATAAAATTCAAAACTTCAAATTTTGAGAAACTGTCTATTCAATCTCTGAAAGAATCTGCAGTGTGCACTCCGCCCCAAACATGTCAACAGAGTACTTTTACACCAAACCAACGTGTTTTTCCCCAAAACGTTTGGCTTGAGAAAAAAAATTTTTTTTAAAAAGGGAAATATTTTCAGCACTATTAGCCAAATGGGGAAAAAGTTTCTATCTAACTTCCCCTAGACGTGGCATTTAAAACTTGAATGCACCATACCTGTAAGACCTCCGACCAGTTAGGGGGGGTATATCCGAAATTTTGGGGGGGGAGGTAGGAAAAAGTCGAAATTTTTCCCAAAAAAGGCCAAAAAACATACACTTTTTGGCAAATTTTTTTAATTTTTTCCCAACTGGGAGGGGGGGGGTTGGGGGGAAATGATTTTGGGTACAGGGTTGGCCGAGTTGGGGGGGGGGTCCCCCCCCCCAACCCCCCCCCCAGGTACAGGTATGGAATGCACTATAATAATGGGTAAAATATTTACTTTTGGCCGCTTCGCGGCATTATATAAAACACCAAATAAATTAGCACATGTTGTTTTTATGTACCTCAGTCGCGATTCATCAAATTTCAATGTGTTTCAGTGCTTTTATACCCTAAATTCATTCAGTTTTATTATTACTTTGGCGAAACATTTTTAGGGTCTGAAAAATTTTTTGGAAAGAAACACGCTGCACCAAAAGCCAAAATTCGGTAATTAAGCCAAAAATATGTTAATTCAATTGTAAATTACACAAACTGGCCACACTATTCAATCAACATTCATTTCAGTTTTCATTTTTTCAATTTCATCACGCTTTTTTTCTCTTTTAAATACAGTAATTGTCTATCAAGCGCGCAAAATTCAAACAAGCTAATTCGTTGAGAAACCCCCAAAACCTCAAAAATAAAAATAAAAAACCCCTAAAAACCCCTGAAACAAAAAAACCCTAGAAAAACCTCAACGCCCTCAAAAAACCACCGTTTTTTTTCCTCGAAGATTTTTTCCACATGAGAACCGGACTCAAAATTTTTTTCATTTTCCAAAAATTTTCCACATTTTTAAAAACGCTTATAATATGGCTACGGATGCTTTTTTATGCATTTTAGGAGCATATCCAAGCATTTTGTTGTATTTGTAGTCAGAAACCTGCAAAAATGAGGAAGAAAATTGAGAAAATTCTGGTTATGTTAGTCAAAATGAGCTCATGAAGAATATATTGGTGTTCTATAGGAGCAGATGAAGCAAGTTAATGATAGAGTTCTCATGAATTTATCTGCTATCAACATTTCTGTGATTCCGATTAGAATCATCGAATTTTATTTAGTTCTTGGTCCGACGCGGAGCGCCGGAAAAATTTTTTGATTTTCACTTTCTAAAACGCTGAAAAATGAACCTTCATAACGTTGGGAAATAATTTAAAATCAGACTGATGAAGTGTAATTTGCTTCCCATTCCGGCGCGTAGCGCCGGAAAAATTTTTGGGTTTTTGTATTCTAAAACGCTGAAAAATAAATCTCTCCAACAGACAATTCGTGAACAAATGTTTCAAAATCGCGGTCTAGAGTATTGTCTTTAACTTCCACCTTCAATAAACGCAAAAGTTCAGATTGCAAACGTTTAAAAAATTCCAATCTTCGAGAGAAAAAATTGAGAGACTTGATGAAAAATCTCTATTTTCGGCGACATAATTGACTGTAAACGATTAGAAAATGAAACGAGCTAACTTGATTGATAGAAACTGTTGAGCATTATTTAGTAAGTCGAAGTAGATATGCTAACGGCCGCGCCTGATAGAATATAGTTATAATTATACCAATGACCGGCGCGTAGCGCCGAAAAATTTTGAGATTTTGACCTTTTAAAGTCCACCAAAACGCATCTTTTCGGTTTAGAGTTTCCCAAAATTTTTTCCACAATGAGAACCATACCCAAAATTTTTTTCCTCATTTCGAAATTTTTTCCCTCAAAAGACCCCATTTGAGGGAAAAAAAACGGTGCAAAGAACGCTAATTTGGCAAACTCCTGGAAAAATACTATACAGTTTCATCATAGCGAAAATTTTTGCTTGTCTACAAATTTAAACTTGCAAGTCAGAACACATAATTTCGACACATTGATATTCGCCTTCCGAAAAAATCATCAGACAAATTTTCGGATAGAAAATTGGCAGGAAAAGTTCGAAAATCAACATACGGCTAGTATGCATCGCCATATTTTCCAGCCAACTAATTAAAATAAAAATTTGAATTTCAACTTCAACTTCATCAAAAAATGAAAATTTTTTCAGCTTAAGTGCTAATTACAAAATCTGATCAGTACCAAAAGATAAATTTTCGATATTCATACAACTCATAGTTTTTTTAATAAAATGCTTCTAATTTGAGAAAGAACAAAAATTGTTAAAATTGAGTACACAAAACTTACTGTAGGATTTTCATTAAAAAGTTGTTACAGGTTGATTGAATAAGCTCACAAAATTTACGTTATCATGTGATGGACGGTTTGGCAGAAAATTGTAGAAAACTAAAATAGTACTTGTTTTCCACTTTTATAATTTAGTAGCATTCCAAAAAAAACATAGTATATACTCTATTTTTTATATAATGCTTCAAATAGAAAAGTGACACAAATCAATACTATCGTCCAAATCGCTTACATAGAACTCCTACTGTAAAATTTTTCCCTTTGAAAAATTGTTAAAGGGTATGTCAGTATACTAACAAATTTCCAGTCCTATATGAGATATATCATTTATCTGAAAATCGTGGCAACGTGAAATACTACATGCTTTCTACTTTCATTTTTTAAGGCCCTGTGGTTGTCCTATTCATACTGAAAAGCGGCGCCGCGCGGTGCCGCGCGGTGGCTTGTCATACTTCGCCGAGCGGTATTTCGCGGCGCCGTCTCGCCGCTTTTTTACTTTTGGATTTTGCTTTTCTCAAAAAATGTGTATTGCTTGTCTCGACAAATTCGAAATACGAAAAATGCGAAAAATACGAAAAGAATCGAAAAATAAAAAGCGCAAAAAAATAAAAATCGATCATTCCTGCACGGTGCAGATAGAAGCTTGCAAATAGCCTAGTCTAAAGATTTTGGGCACTTGCTTCAATTTGCTTCTCATTCCAACGATTAATAGCTCTTGAACTGCTGAGAAATATCAATTTATATAATTTGATTTTGAAAAATTGAATATTATTTATTCATTCACATATGTGCTATATACAGAATCCAGATCTGATCTGGGTCCGGTCGAACCTGCTGTTTAGGACCCAGATTCAATGTGGATCCATCCTTTCCCTAGTATTTGGGAAATAGGGACTGATGCATTTTTCGGGGAAATAGAAAATTTATCCATTATTCGGGGAATCGGGACCTATGGGGGATTAGGACTTTCGGACAATCGGGATATTTGCGGAAAAGGGACGTTGGGGGAACAAAGACACAACCGAAATGTGCGAGTACATTTGCTGTAGGAGCATGTTTACACCTGCTTTGTATATTCATAATTTTTACACATTAATGTCTTCATTGCAAACTGAGTGATCAACTTCTTAGTAAATCTTCATTGAAAATTAAGTAATCAATTTGGTAAAATAATTTGACGAAGTGTCAGAATTCAACATTCAAGTGAAAAATATGATTCAACTACATGTATAGATGTCACAGTATGCAACAATATGTTATAACAGCAGTATGCTGCAACTTTAAGGCCCTGCTATACTTCGACGGTCGGCGCCGAACGGCGCCGGATGAAATATTTTTAAACCAATTTTTGCTGCTATACTTCATCCGGTGCCAGCCGTGAGATACCTCCAGCAAACCTACGAAAAAATGATAAAACACCAAGATACATTTTTCGCACCATAATTCATATATTTGTCACGTGCCGACGGATTTCGTCGAACGTCACGTGATTCACATCACAATTTTTCGTTATGTTTTTTGTAACGTTTTGTGTTACAGTAATTTACATCAATTTTGCGTTTCGTTTTTATACTTTTTTACATGCAATTTGTGTGTGTACTTTTTATGTTTCATTTCAGTTTCTGTTTGTGCACTTTTATTTCCGTTTCGATTTATTATTTTCAATCGCACACATAGACTACAGTATGTGCCCGCTAGTCAAGAATTTCGGTTAGAGATAAGCTCTCCGAGCTCATCGCTGTAATTGGAGCACAACGTGCACCTCTTATCAGTAAAAACTAGCGACGTTTCACGACGTGAAACGACTAGTTGAAATTTTCACTAGTGACATTCCTATGTTAAGCATGGAGAGTGAAAACTCGCCCCAATGCTTAACGTTGTGGACTGGAAAATGTCTATGTGCTCATAGGCATCTTCTGCAACGATTTCCGCTGCAGAAGTTAGCTTGGGGGAGTGTTTACTCCGCCCAAGGCATACTGTAGTTTATGGAGCCCTTTAAAAGGGCATGTTTCGTTAGTTTGTCACTCATTTTTGGGCCTAACTGGTTTTCGTCTTTTAGCCTTGCATCCGCGTTCGCCGTCGCCCAATTTTTTATTATATTTTGTATTGTCAACTGCGTTTTGCCGCACGTCGAATAAAATTTGCATATTTCGCCTCCGGCCTTTGCATACGTTACCACTACAGTAACCCGACCATAGGAACCCGTCCCCGTCGCCGTTAATCGTAGAACCCCGTCGCCCTCGCCGAGAAAACGTCCGTTACCGCTGCCTGCCAATCAGCAGCCGCCGAACCCCACACCGAATCGCCCGGAATCCCGTTCCCGTATATCGCCGTCCGTAGGACCCCAATTTGACCCCGAACTCGTCGCCCAGCGCCGAGTAATTTGAGAAGAGGTTTCGTAAGTCTTCTCAGGGGTTATTAGTATTGAGGGTATATTTGTGGGAGTCTCCCCTAAGCTAGTTTTCCCCCGGAAGTACCCTCAGTTAAGTTAGCCCTCAGACCCTTAAGGTCAGGGCCAATAAGGGGATTCAGGTTAACAATCGGGTCCCCTACAGTACGCCATTCTTCGAATGGCACCATCCCCCATTCCGGTGAATGAGGACTAGGGATTGGCACCCCCAACCCGGCCGCGTTGTCCATTATTCTACAGCATAACCCTAGGACAAGGCCGAGGTACACCATAGGTTTACCTGTGGTAGTACCAGCTGGGTTGGGTTCCTGAAGCGAAAAATATTACTGGAGCCACCCCACGGGGTCACAGCATGTCACCTACAGTGTCATGACCATATTTCTTATGGGATATGGTACGGGTTTTCCCCGTCAATGTGACTGATCACCACCTTCATTTAATGTGACATGGCTCCACTTCGCTTAATGTGACATATTATAACATACGCGACGGCTAGTGACGGTTCAGAAATTTCGTTTGAATCGAAATTGACAACTGACGCCGGCCGGCGCCGGCCGTCGTGTAAAAGACGAAGTATAGCAGCTCCAAACCGGCGCCGGCTATGAGCTGCTATACTTCTAAGAGTGACGGCCGGCGCCGGCCAGCGAAGTATTGCAGGGCCTTTAGAACACATAACTTGTTCGAAAATTTCGGTTCAGTTGAAACTTGACGGCGGCGCCGAAAAAATTAAAAAAACCTATTCATAATTCAAAGGTAGTACCGCGCGGTCCGCGCGGTACCGCGCGGTGAAATATGACAGGGCCTTTAGAAGCATTTCAACAAAAACAGACCATAGAATTGACACTATTTTCATTTTAGATTAAATTTTGTACAATTTTGGGAGTTCCCGAGACTTTGGCCCATGCATGATTCCTGTAATTTTGTCCAACAGGTATTATTAATGAGGTATTCAGAAACAGATTTTCAGGAAAATTCGAAATATGTATAGCCGTTTTTTATAAGATGTTAGTTGAAAAATGGACGCTTCAAAGTCGTTTACATGAAGCTTTTGCTGAATAATTTTTGGCGTACTGTAGCAGAATCAAAAAATTCCAATCCCATGGGACGCATCGTATAGCAGGGACTTATAGAAATATAAAATGATACTTGCTTTCCACTTTTTTATTCACAAGCATTTCCAGAAAAAGAGAGTATAGGTTGTGTTGTGATTACATAATTTACAATGCAAATATGACGTGGAAAAATTATGAAACGTTTCCACGGTCTGATGTCGTAATAGTAAGCTAAGTGTAATAAACAGATTCAAAACTGATAAAAAAACAAGATTAATTGCAAATATTTTGTGAATATCTTTGTTCAGAGAGCGAAGTCCGAAAGTCAAGAAGTGGCGCCGCGCGGTGAAGTATGACAGGGCCTTTAACTTGGATATGTTCCAACAGAAAATTTCTTCCAACATTAATTCAACCTTATTGTTCTAATTGCCTCAAGAATTCGCTGTTTGGAGGACGCCTTTCAAAATGATCGATGCAGCCACTGCAGAAAGTAAGTTCCTCACAGAAAAAAGCTTATTACTGTAAAAAAATGAAGCCCATAATGTCGTTTGCGGTCAATATTTCTCGAGTAACATTCAGGTGTCGTTCACAATTCTATTTAAAAGCATCGTGGTCTTCCTATGATTGTTGTAGTGTGTTTCCGCCGATCTTAGTGCATTTCGTAACTTCGTGTCGACCTTGAAGAAGCGTAGGTCTCAAATTTGGTAGTTGTGCCTGTGAGTTTTCTGGTTCCACCCCTATTCAGCGAAACACACAACAGCGATTCTCAGAACAGCGAGACTCGATACAGCGATGTCTCAGAACAGCGAAGTCTCAAAGCAGTGATTCTCAATTCAGCGAAGTCTTAATACAGCGATTCTCAAAACAGCGAAGTATCAGAAGAGATTCTCAAAATAAGGAATTTTCAAAACAGTTATCTTTAGAATGAAGAAATTGAGATTGGACGGGGTAGACGTTTTGGCACATGGCCCATTTGGTCCTCCGGTGGATGCTGGTTGTCAGACATTCTGGCACCAATCGCCAGGTTTCTGACATGGCTTTATAGCAGCTGTTTTCACGACATTGCAACTTTTTATTCTGGGTTGTTTATTATTAACATATCCACATGCATGTTTCTTGTTGCTTTTCTCTTTTATCGATTATTTTGTGTACTTTTCGCAAAATTTTTTTCAAGTTGTGTACATTTGTTCTATTTTTTATCTACTTTTTACTACATTATTTTACTTCGCATGTCTTTATCATTCGTTTTTTGTTTTGCCTTTAGTGCATAATTATTTTATTCATTTTATCTTATTTGTTAATTTTATTTTATTTATTTCATGAATTTAATTTGTTTACAATGCAATTAAGCTGCCTACAAAACAACTTTAATGGAGAGTCCTTATGATAATTTTTTGCTTTTGTGTTTTTCAAACGTTTCGGAAAATGTTTTTCTCATCACAGAAATTTTTTGTGATTTCGGAATGGTTCGTTCGTGCATAGCTACTGCAGCACAAATCGTGTGAAATTTAGATGGCCAAAATGCAACTAAAAATAGACTATCTCAACTAGCAAAAACGATTTTAATTTACCTAATTAGCATATTTATCATAAAAAGGATGTGCGCGTTTACTCTAATGCATAGAAATTTTTAGTTTTCGCTGTATTGAGATTCACTCTTTTGAGAATCACCGTATTGAGGTTTCGCTGTAATGAGAAACACTGTTTTGAGTCTCGCTATTTTGAATCTCGCTGTATTGGGGACATGCCGACCGATCAAGGACAAGACCTTGAATAACAATAAGCGAGCACACTCTCACGGGTCCACCAACTTTGTCGAGAGAAGCGGCGCTTTTAATTTTTGTTTACCAATACACTTTCCAATACACTGCATTAAAGAATAAAAAGCAAATCGGAAAAACGATCCTCGAGATCATATCGATTCGTTCTGCCTTTCCGACCTTTTTCCAATTGATGGGCGTACAACAATAGCCGAACAAATGAATTTTGTTTTTCTTTCGTCGCCACTTATCGTACGAATAATCGTCATAACCATTGTAGCGACTATCGTTAAGAGGCGGAATTTCTTCGAAATAAATGAAAGTATTCGACCAGAAATCTTGGACAGTTGCCGGTTGATCCTTATTAGCTGACTGATCTCGGTCCAACCCTTGGCTATTCTTATTTTGTATTGTTCGTCGGCGCCTCAGTTGATTCTGAAATTAAGATTATTCAGACATATACGTACATGAGCATACGAATGGAAATAATATGAGTGCAAGAGATTTCGAAACGGTAAAACATAGAAACTGCAAGTTTTTAGCAAATTACAAATAAATAGGGTCGAAAATGAAAAAAATGGACAGAAGAATTCATCTGAAACTTCGAACTAAGATTCAAGAGTTTAATTTAATTTAAAATGATTCGTAAGCCATTGTGGTCATAAGGAACAATGAGACTAAATTTTTTTTACCACTTATTTCAAGGAAAATTTCGACACTAACGCACAATGTTTGCGTACTTTCATTTTAACAGCGAATAAATTTGGTTAATTTTTCGGACTCTCATCTTCTTTCAAGTTTTCTAGTATTTCGTTCTTTACAATAATCTCGATAGTCTTCACTAGAAATGTTATAACTTTGAGAAAATTAAAAAACCCTGGAAAAACCCAAGTCTCTATCTTAACAAGAATTTTACGCCAGAGTATATCAACACATAATACTAAAGTCGCAGAATGTTTTTTTACCTGATGATGACAGTCATTTAAATCGCCGTTGTCCGAAGTAGAGTGAAAAATTGGCAGAATTTTATGCCTATCTTTGACTCTAAATTTAGATTTCAAAGAGCTGATGGAAGAACTTTCTTTCACTGTCGTAGTCGTCATCGTCACTTCGCATTTCGATTGAATTTCTTTGCTTTTCCGTTGTTGTTCAACGACGCCCGTATAATTAACCAAAGCGTATTCCAATAAAGAAGCGAATACAAAAAGAATGCATGCTAAACCAAAAAATGCAAGAAGAGTAGGAAAGGAACAAATAGTTGCGGTTTAAGTGGAATATAGTGTGGATATAATTTTCTGAAGCTACAGGTCTTGTCATATCTTGTCATCCGGCGCCTCGCGATGCCGCGCGGCGAGGCGTGACAAGGCCTTAATATGGTCCCAACATCCCAAATTTCAACGGAAGAAAATTTTACCTCCAATCCAAACGTCGACGGCTTTTGCGTACGAAACTGGTGGAAGATTAGCATTAATGACTAAAGATGAATAAACGAATTTCAACAATATTTTGGTCGACATATCAAACTGGGGCCTCACTATGACTTTGCGTAATGGTTGTCAAAAGCGTTACAATGGCCAACGGCACGCGTCCAGCGGTAGCCCGCCAATCTATCCAATAGGATATCCAAGAAATGGCCACCAGCATGCTGGTTGGGATGTAAAGTTGGAGAAGAAAAAAGGAGAAAACCCGTTGAAGACGAATTTTAACGCGGAGGCAGCTGTATACGCCTGAAGGAAGTAAATCTGTCACATGAGCACGACTAAAAGCCTAGACTAACCAGAAAAATACAAAAAAATTTTAGCGGTCAAATTGTATATTTTTCACTCTTATACGAGCAGAAATGTCCCAGGCTTGAAATTTCTGAGCTACAAAATTTATGCTCAAATTCACTAACCAGTAGCTGTTTTGCTGGTGCACGATGCATTGGTCAGTGAAGTTACCAGAAAATTGGATAAAGAACTGGTGGCTTTCGCAGCAATATGAATCGGGATATCGTCCCACAAGTAGACGATATCATTCGTAGTGTAAGCATCTGAATGAATGGTTGATCAAATTAAAAAGTTCTTGTTGTGATACTTGAATGCTCTGCAAAATACCCAAATATTCTACAAGAACTCACTATTTTTGATCTATTTCTAAGTGGACTGAATTGTTCACAAACTGCTCTTTCTTTGCTAACTTAAGAGATCTTGAAATGGGGTTATTTCTTCCCAAACTTGACATAATTGAAACATTTCGCATATTTTTGAAACGATTTAGTCTTGCAGATTATAAGCATCAGGGCCCGATTAATCAGTCATTCGTTTAACTAGTCACATCTGACATATATAATAAACATGCTAATGCGGATCCTCAGACCTCAGTTTACGTGCTAGAAATATAAACAATATGTTGGAGATAGACGCTTTTTACTTATATGTGACTATGTGAGATAGTTAGAATTTCTTTAACTTGAACTAAACGTGTAAGTGACTGAGAATCCGGGACATGATGTTCCATGAAATTCTGATTACGTATAATTCATATCTAATATGTATGACGATGTCTAATTACTTTTTCAGAAGAAAAATGATCCAAATCCATCAATCGTGTGAATAAAACTGCTTAATTAGTTGATCATGTTTCATGCTCACTGGTATCTAAATTAGGTAAGCATTCATCAAGTTCTGTCACTTACAACTCGCGAAATCAATAACGCATTCTTGCGTGTCCAAAGGATATTTCAATAAGTCCATTTCGCAAGCGAACGTCATGCTCAGTCTAACGGAAAATAATTAATGAGACGAAAATAATAATTACAAAACAGAAACGTTGTTTGAATAATGAGAAAACTTATTAAAAAAATAAAATCTAAACTTCAGATCATAGCATTGAGAAATAGACATTTTTGATAGTTTAAATTAAGTCTTCATACAAAAATTTCGATTTTCTAATACTTTTCGTCATATGCATGCATGTTGCAAAGCTTTGACAATCATTAATCTAACTTAGGTTTCCTGATCAGAACAAATTAAACGTTTGCGAAATTTGGTTCAAGAACATACATTCAACCTCACCTTCGATTATAGGTCACTTTACCGGCGGGACTAATTTGGATAGAATAATTTGGAACATCGATAGTATGATATTTTCCATTTTTCTCGTTTTGGAAAAACGTGTCAGGAATCCAAATTACTTGGTCAGTCGCCAAATGCACTTTAGTAACGGCTTTTTTGAACTTTTTATCATAGCGTAGGCGTTCGTCGTTCCAAACTTGATGGAATAAAAATTGGCTTTTGAATTCCTAAAAAATCACAAATATGAGAAATCAGCAGCATTTTCGAACACGTAAAAATTTTTTGGATTCCGTAATTTTGCGGTGCTATAATAAAAATAACGGACCAATTGTTATGGAATCATGTGATTGGTAAACAATTTATTATTAAACTGCCTTCCGGGTTGTACTTGAAAAATAGTTTCTGTGTCCAGATATCCGCTACCATATTAAAAAACTT
This sequence comes from Romanomermis culicivorax, assembly GCA_963922205.1. Classification (NCBI taxonomy): domain Eukaryota; kingdom Metazoa; phylum Nematoda; class Enoplea; order Mermithida; family Mermithidae; genus Romanomermis; species Romanomermis culicivorax. The sequence continues at coordinate 658,766 of CAWUHX010000102.1, read as the reverse complement.
AGAGTATGAAGATGGATGTAATTCTTATCTAAAATTTGCAGTTTCATTAATTTCAAAGGTTGAAATATGGGTCGAAATTCTTGGCCGTGCTGCAAACGATACAATTATTATTTTTTACTTGACCAGGTGAAGTCCAAAATTCGATTAGTGCTCAACTTTCCATAGAAGACAAATAGACTCTCAACCTTTGTACTCTTATAAATACCACAATTGGAACTCAATAAAAAATCCGAATACAGGCAAACATTCATATGTGCAATAATCTAAATTTCAAACTAGAGCCTCATTATATCTACGATTATAGACGAAAGTTCATTGAAAATCATTACTTTACAACCAAAAATCAAGAATTATGCAAAGTATCCCATAGAAAATGAAAACACGTGAATTGGATGGAAAGTCAAGTTATCGAAATAAAATTATGCGTTGAATAATATTCCAAAGATTAAAAAGCGAGTATTAAAAAAATGTAAAAGCCATATAGAAGGAGAAATACGTTAAATAACAGAATGAGACAAACAAGACCTTCTTGCAAATTGGACGGTGACCAACACTCCCGACTCCGTTCCACTATACTGTACTGTTCGTTCATACGTCCCGGACAGAAGTTAAGCTCCGTGTTTTTACTAGTGACGCTCCGGTGTTGACTTTTTGACGATACTGGTGTCCAGGCGTCTGCGCCGATGCCTCATACACATTACATGAAAAACTTTTTCGAAAACTAATTTTTCTCACGAGTGTGGAATCAAACGTAATCTGCAAGTAATGATCCCTTTGAAACGTGATGAAATTTTTTATCGGGGGTATTCGTCGATTATAACTGAAACTTTAGATGTTTGACTTTCAAAGATAAGAATCCCTGCTAAGCTGAAATGAAACTTGAATGTGCTAAATTGATCAGTAAGCTAGTTGATAGTATTTTTACAAAATGCTCATAAATCGAAAAATGGAAAAAAGTACCGCGCTCACAAATTACTACTATAGAATTTTTTTGCTTGAAAATTGGTAATAAATAATTGAGCAAGCTGAGAAATCTCCAGTCCTGGCTGAAATAATGGTGAAAATGTGAGATAGTACTTGGTTTCCACTTTCGCTGGTCACAAGCATTTGAAGAAGAAAGACCATAGTGTTTGCTATGAAAGCCAAATCAACTTCATTAATGACTGTAAAATGTTGATGTATAAGACGGTAAATTTGAAACTGATCATCAGACTTTTACTTTGAATATGGATTTTGTTTTTAATTGCATTAACGCTAATAATTTGTAATTCACGCAGTTTGCAGGGCTAGTAAAATCACCGGTGCCAAATGGCTCGCACACACGTGAGGAAAATACCGTGGATGGCACCGCTGCCTGAGGCAAATCTATTGTTACAGTAAATAAAAAACACAAACATCTCACCATATTAACTTCTTTTACAGTACTAATTGACTTGATATCCAAGCTCGTTTGGATCAAAACCGGTGCCGGAATACCATTGCTACCATTGCCGAACGGTTCGGGCCTAATATTGTAATTGTAGGGCCTTTCCTTCGAATATAGTAATTGCCTAATAATATACTGCTCCTTCCATGAACGGTGATTGATTCTCAGGTTCAAAACGGGCGACAATCTATAAATTGAGAAAAAATAAAAACAAAAGGTAAACAATAGGGAAAGTGATCATACTTTCTGGCGCCAATAATTTGCAAGAGGAAAAAGAAAGTAGACGTTTCGAGCACCAACATTGTTTTCAGTTAAAATGGTTTGGAAAAAGCTAATTTAAAACCAATTATCGAATCGAGAAATATTCCAAAGCATACTAATAAGCTTCGAATTACTTTGTACATACATTATTCGGCGTACAGAAGCTCTTCATCCTGCATCCAAAGAATGAATCTGGATAAAGAGAGAAGAGAAAAGGAAAGCGAAGACGGCTTTTTCTCTCAAAATGGAATTAGCTTCCGCTGCTGAAAACTGACGTGATGAAAGAAATCGCGAGTCGACTACAAAAATTCCTGCGCTCAAATGGACAAAAAAGCAAAAAAACATAAATAAAAGCTAAAAACGTGATTTCTGCCCAGCTTACATAGGGAAACGCTGACTTTTCTAATATATGAGAGGTTTCTCACTGTGTGTGTTTGCCTTTTATTACCCATCTGCAGAAGACATCCCTAGAGGACGATGAATATGCTAATAAGCTCATCGCGATGATGGCATTATTTTACCCGATACTATTGCATACATATATGCGATGGAATTCTATACATGCATGCGGGGGAATAGAATAGAGAGCCGAAACCTTTTTCTTTTTTGTGATTCTTTTTTCAGAAGAAAGATGACTTCTTTTTTAGGTGAGAGTAGGTAATGAGACGAACAAGGCTTTATAAATTATTCAAATTTGCTTTGTTACATAGATTAGCCACGTTTATTGTGATGGGGAAAACGGAATTCTTTCTGGAAGCTATAAATAATGGAAACATTAAACAGATTAATTATAATATGACGAATCACTATCAGCCAAGATAAAAATGAAAAGAAAATTTTTTTGTATCAAGTGCCCTTGGTACCCTTACCAGGGTACCAAGTAGGTGCCTTACCAGGCCAGGTAGGTGCCTTACCTTACCACGTAAAGCACCTACCTGGCCTGGTAAGTACCTTGGTACCCTGGTAAGGGTACCAAGAGCACTTCACCGATCTATAGCAAATTAACAACATCAAATGCTGTGCTTCAGAAGCTGCTTGGTGTAAATTCATATTTGAACTTTTTGTTTGAGTCAAATGTGCTTGGTGTGCTTATAAAATTAACACTGGAAAGATTGTATCATTTAATAAAGAGAACAAAAGAACCATTGTCCCAGGACTGGAAGCACTGCTTGTGTAGCATGAAAATCAGCTAGCTTCATCAGCTCTGCTAGGAAACAATTTTTGGATTGAACTGAATATACCATCAAAAGATACACAACAGAAATGCAACACTGAAATTCCAGAGAATAAAGATGCTGTGGAACCAGCCCAGGCTGATTTAAGCCAAGACAATATGTTCAGTTGTCCAGAAGAAGGTTGCATTAAGTGCTTTGCAAGGCACGGAAATCTAGCAGGCTGACATCAGTTGGGACATGAGCATGTTAGCCTCAAGGATGTTGCAATATGAAGCTACAGCGTCCATATTGAATCAGTTAGACTAACACCTGACATGCAAGAAGCTCTGCAAGAATTCTATGATAATGAAATATCTGAACTAACAACCAAAGAATGGGCATTGAGGAAGAATCACCCTCGTTATCCATTGAAACCAAATCAAAGATGCTTTCTCCTGTCGAAGTTTGAAGAGGGCATTGCTAGACAACATAGGTATGATTCCAACATTATTGCTCAAGAAATGAAATGTGGTAATATTTTCAGAGAGGATGAATTCCTAACACCCCAGCAGATACAAAGCTTCTGGTCTCAAGAAGCAGCCGACTGATGTTATGACATTGATACATATTATGTTGAGCAAAATGTAGATGAAGTGTGCATTGGAAGAACCAGCATTGTATGATGCTCATTTAGAGTTGAACGAAATTTACTGGCTAGTGAATTTTTTGATAAGTGATCACACATTGGCAAGAAATATCAATAAGTTTTCCTAAAAACTATTGGTCTTAGGGAACTAGTTGATAATCTCAGAATAAAGGCCCACAATTTTCTCTGTCTATAAGCTGCATGAATCACATGGTCTATAGTAGACATATAAATCTGGAAAATTTTCATGATGCCAATGCGTGTCAAGATGCTTATACTTCCACCATAAGTTAATCAGCATTACAAAAATACTACCAATTCAAGATTTTATTTCCTATATATACTATTTAGGTGATGCTTGGTGCAGAACAGGGTTTTTTTGTACATGACCCATTTGCACATGCACATGTGCAAACGACAGCCAATATTTCATTTGTACAACTTGTACATAACAAGAATAGGTACCTATAAATAAGTAACCTGTTTTCCTCTACGTCATGTTTTCCTCTAGTCCTCTATAATGACAAGTGAAAGGCCAAAAAAGATGTCAATGTTTCCGGCACGAAGCGCCGTGTAGCTTCTGAATTGATTTTATGTTAAGAAAGGAATAATCGCTTCAAAAAGTCTAGAGAGTTGACGTATTAATCTTTCTCAAAAAATGTTTCAAGGAAAAACTGCGAATCTTCATTAAATACCAAGATAAAATATTGAAGATTACCACTTAAAACATGAGATAATACGTTTGGGATGATGAAAACTATCATACACTAAATGATAGATATGTAAATTTAGACATTCTGAAAGCCGCGCCTGAGCTAGATAATACATATTAGTGATTATTAAAGTTATAACCGGCACGAAGCGCCGGAAAATTTTGAGATTATAACCTTCTAAAATGCACCAAAATGCGTCTTTTCTGTATCTGATCCCCAAAATTATCTTCCCTAAATGGGGAAAGAACCGTTTGTACATGTACAAATGACTACCTCAAATTCGTTTGCTCCCAAAAATTTTCATTTGCCTCCGGCAAAAAAAAAACACTGGTGCAGAATATAACTTTTGACGTTACTTTCATTAAATTTTTTCTCAAAGCTCCTCTATGATACATACTTTGTTTTCAGTTCTCTATTTTCAGCTTCCGGTATTCAGATACTGAACCAACTCCACAAAAATACAAAAATTAAAAAAAATATTGATTTTTTGAGCAATTTTCAGGATTTTGCTTTCTTTGGATCTGTGGTTTCGTTGTATCGTATTCGATGCTGCTTTCACAGCTACTGTAGGAAAGTATGAAGAAAAGAATGAAAACATAAAATTCTGCAGGAACCTAGGTAGAGGTGCTTGAGAGTGCCTCTAAAGAGGATTTTTCTTCATTTTTGCTTCTAATTTTTGACTGTATAAACTCTCTTGCATGTAAAATGTTTGGTTGTGAAACAATTAGAACATCAAACTATAGTATGTTAGATATTTCATAATTCTATAGCATAGATAATAAATATATCACAAGGGATAGACTAGGGCCGCTTGTCAAATGCAAAGATTTATATGAAATTTTCAAAAGTAGGACTTCTTCAGAGCAGTGCAGCTCCCAAAACGGTGCAAATATTTTGATGAAAATTTAACCAATACAGTAAAAATGAATGAGCTACAATATAAAAAAATAAAATTCTGCGGCATCCGATGGGAAGGTGCTCGGGAGTGCACATAAACAAAGTTTTTCAATTTTGATGGCTGGTTTTCGACACTTCAAACTTTATGGAAAGGTGTAGTATCTAATTATTTACTGTAAATATTACATCAGAAGAGAGCTTATTTTCTCGTGTAAAATGAATATTCTTCATCGAATAAGATCAATTCTATCCTGAAATATCCCTTGGCTACTAATACCACTGGAAATTGCCAAAAAATCATCAATTGTCAAACTTTAGCAACTGTAGCGGCGTGAATTTTCGTTTACAAGCAAAACGAATGATACCATGGAGCTCAGTGCACGAAACTACCCAAAATATGTGATTTTGAGGTATGATTAATTTTCAACTTATCATAGGGAAAGTAGAACCTCTCACAAATCGTGTCTTTAGCAGAGATCAACTTAAGTTCGTCAACTAGCACGAGTTTTTTCGGCTGTATCATGGATTTTACAGCTGCTGGGCTTCAAAAATCTAGCTCAACACCCAACATTTCATTAGGTTTAAAATCCGCCTGATGACAGAGATCTACTGTAAATCGCAAGGAGCCTTTAGCAGTATCAAACGTGGAAAAAATCGCCACCCTCCTGCTGAATAAACCATCACTAAGTAATACACGCCTTATAGCCATGGTAATAATATCCTTGGCTGGCTTTCTGCGAATCTCAGAAACATTGAACAAAAAATACCAGATTTAAAAGTATTTCAAGACCATGTCAAAATAAATCTACCACACAGCAAGACGGACACCTAGGGCAATCAGTTGTAATCACACAAACAGACAAGCCATCTTGCCCCTGCGCACAGCTCTTCTCCTCCACATGAGCGTAGCAAAATTACAGCTCAACTCATCAGAATATTGTTTCGTACAATAGTTAGGCATCATGCAGTCGAAAAATTGACAGATCGTGGATTAGGATATCGCAGGGCCCTGGTATTATTAAAAAAACCTTACGAACAAACCGGCTTGAATGCGCCTCACTATGAAACTCATAGTTTAAGATTTGGCGGGGTTGTGCAACAACAGAAGCAAGAGTTTCCATCAATGTGCACGACCGTTGGAAATTCAAGAACACCAAAAATTGCTATATCAAAAATTCGCTATCCAGGAAGCTTACTGTACCCAAATCACTAATTTTTTGGGGCGAACTCACGCACTATTGTTCATCAATTTCGTTTTCAAACATCATGTACGAGTAAATATTTAAATTTGCAGTACGTCTTTATGTGTACAGTTTCGTGGCCTATATGCCAGTTTTATCGTGGAACTATAGTCTGTTTTTTAATAAAATGCTTCCAAATAGAAAAGTGACACAAATCAGAACTGTCGTCAAAATCGTTTACATAAAGTTCTTACTATAAAATTTTTCACTCGAAAAATTGGCAAAAGCAGGTCAGTACGCTCACAAATTCTCAGTCCTTTATAATATATTGTTTATCAGAAAATCGCAAAAATCTGAAATACTACTTGCTTTCCACTTTCATTATTTGGAAGCATTTCAAAAAAAACAGACTATAGAGCGACGAAAATAAATGCACACCCTGCCTGCTTGAGCTTACTTACTTTGCAGAGCAAAGTACACGATCAGCAAAAAAAGTAATTTTATTCTCGGTTCAAGGAAAAGAAAATAATATACAATTTATTAAGGCAAAAAGTAAGGGTAAAAATAAAAAAATGAGCAACAAATTTCGTTGAACCACGTTAACATTCCTTTTGTTGTCAAACGCCCATAATTGCTTTCTTAACCATTATCTAAAGATAGAGTATATATGGTTAAAAATGATATATTTCAGGTTAAACGAGGATAGGGGGTGTCCAGCGGTTTTCCAAAATGAAATTCCCTGACTTTTCCGGGTTTTCTCGAAATTCTTACACAAAAGGATTAAAATATGTATACTAGAAACCTGAGCGACGTGTTAATGTTGCCGCCAACTAACTTTCCATAAATTTCAAAAATTAAAAAAATAATTTCGGAGTGAAAAAGGCAAGCTAAAAAATTTCATCAAGCTGATTTACATTTTTCGATTCTGCAATTTGTAAATTGGGAGCGGACGGGCCAAGCCTTTTCACCCCTGCAGGGAGCTGATTAACTATGATTGGTTTTTTTTATGACAATGCAATGCAATTGTTGGAAAGAGCTTCCAGTATATAAAAAATATGTTGTTCCAATATGGCGCTTAGGTTTTTGCACAAGTTAGATTTCAATGTGCAACTTAAAGCAACTGTAGCAGTAACTTGTTCAGGGCAGAACGTCTAAAGAATTTTCTCCTGTGATTTAAAAAACGTTGTAATTAGAAAAAATATCCCGTGTAGAGATTTATCCAACAGCCCATTGAATAAACGAACATGTTCATTGTTGCAATTCTTGATTGATCAATGCTCTAAATATTCAACTATAATTCCCCGATCCCCAGCCATGCCGGGGATTTTCGATTGCCCCATCCGTGACCGAAAACCAGCCCCTCTCTATTTGTTAGCTTAACAATTCTTTCTAAAAATCAATTTTCTCTAATCTTACAATCCTTATATTTCAACAATTTAATCTCAGCTGCCACATTCTTTGAAATCAGTAGCCGTCTATTTCTCTTTAGGTAATTATGCTTCAACTCTTCACAGGTTGTGTCATCAACTTAGTAGTTATATGGGCATATACAGGGGGTACACAAAAGATGTGCAAAAATGTACAGAACCTCAGCATCAAAGTATACCACCTCAACTGCGCAGGGCGATACAGACGGTGTAGAAAGTATAATCCATGATGTAATATGATCCAAATTTGTGTAACGTGCAAGGCCGACACAGGGGATGTAGAAAGTACGCCTGAAGCTTCAACATGTGAAAATACACATTCCTGTGGAAAATACGCCCAAAGCGTTAACCCATAAAATTCCTCGTCAAGGTAGAAACTACGCTTGAAGCTTGATGTAGAAAGTACATCCGATGCTTGATATAGGAAGTATGTCTCGCCCGAGTCAGACGTCAAATTGATGATGCAATGCCCTCCTAAAAATTTTAGTGTGACTCTTAGAATCTAATGGTTTTACCAGTTTACTTTTTTTCACGATTTTTACATATTCAGGACACGTTTTTTTGTTGATTCCCTATGCCTAGACATAGTTTTTGGGACATGCTTTCCATCGTTCCACAACACGATTTTCATGAATATTGTAAAAAAATGTATCCCCAAACAATGAAAAACGCGTCCCGGAAGCAATGCTTAAGCATAGGGAATCAACGAAAAATGTGTCCACAATAAGTAAAAATCGTGTCATGAACAGGGTTTATTCGGTACCAGACGGACTTTTTTTGGGCTGGAATGGAAAACTTTTACCGAGTTTTCCGTATGGTAGAAATTTTTTTATGCACAGTGCAACCTAAAGCCTGAAGATTCTTTTGATTAAGTTATAGGATTTCCTGTCTGGAAATTCATTTTCATGCGTTTTAAAACAAAAAATCCTGATAATTTTCTGGCGCAGGCGCCGGATTTAAATGATTTATAACTTTGCATGTTAGTTTATGGTTGAAAAATGTCGTCCTATCCTCTGTTTATAGGTTTTGAACATCAACACATCATGGACGAATGTACGAACTTGTATTATTTCTTGACGTATTGAAAAAATCGAGATTTTTCTCGATCCTTTTGCAGTGTTTGAATATTTTACCGTCTAGTTAATGTAAAATTCCCATTTGTCTAATTTACAAGCATTGTGGAACAAATTTTTTAGAAAACTATCCAATAGCATAATGAATTTGCATTAGATGATAAATCGATGGTTAAGTCCTCCATGATGACAAGTGAAAGCCCAAAAAAGATGTTAATCTTAGCGGCACGAAGTGCCGGAAAATTTTTTTATCTATAGACATTCGGTGACGCTGGAAAAACAATTTTCCAAAAATTTATTCCAACAATTAAATTCAAATTTTGTTTTCAAAAGTCGTAATTTTTAGAATTTTATTATTTGAAATATTTTAAAACCAGTAATTTATTGGTTAACTCTCATGAACTCGGCCGAAAAGATATGAATGGAAGAGTAGAAATTTCCGAAAACTACTTCCATGAAGCTTCTGAATTGATTTTACGTTAAGGAAGGAATAATCGCTTCAAAAAGTTTAGAGACTTGACGTATTGATCTTCCTCAAAAACTGTGTCAAGAAAAAAATGCGAACCTTCATTAAATATCAAGGTAAAATATTGAAGATTACCAATTAAAACATGATATAAATACGTTTGGGATGATGAAAACTATTCTACATTAAATGATAGGTGAAGGTAGACATTCTGAATGCCGCGCCTGAGCTAGATAATACATATTAGTGATTATTAAAGTTATAACCGGCACGAAGCGCAGGAAATTTTTGAGATTATGACCTTCTAAAATGCATCAAAATGCGTCGATCCCCAAAATTTTCTTCCCTAAATGGGGAAAGAATCGCTTGTACATCTACAAATTACTATTTCAATTTCGTTTGCCCCCAAAAATTTTCATTTGCCTCTGGCAGAAAAAAACACTGGTGGTAGTTATAAATAAAATTTGAAAATTACACTGATTTGGTTATAAAAGGCCATTTATACTTGCCTTTTTCGGCGGATCGGAACGGAATAAAATCGACACAAAGTTACCAAACGAAAGGGAAATTTTCGTTCCGTTCCGTTGGAATTGACAGTGTTCAATCGTTTTTCTGATAAAAGTAAAGTAAACTTATCGATTTTAGAGTGCGCAAGCATGTTTTTATTTTTGTGACATATACTTTGAACTAACTCCAAGGTATGAAGCAAGTAGTAAATAATAATTGTACAGAAATGAGTGGCTTGGTACCGAAATTTTTGCACTAGAATTCAGTACAGTACGGATCAACTGGAATGGAAAAAACTTTGGTCCTGAATAAGTAAAAATCGTGTGCCAAAAATTTTTTTGTACAATTTTAGTGAGTAAAACGTTAGACCATTAGATTATCGACCCTCAGGCGTTTTTAAGAATTTTTGCGCAACAAAAATTTTTCAAGAATCAAACAGGAGAAACTGATAGTCCGACAAACTATAAAACCATTGAAATGAATTATCGTACTTGTACACTATAGTCAACAGCTGACGCACCAGAGTATCAAATTATCAGATACTATTGATTTTTTCAAAAGTCATTAGTTTTTCACGAAATTTTACAAAAAATTTTAGAGACTTTTTCATAAATTTTTTTGTTTTGTGTGTGTAAAACATACTACCCCATGGGGAGGGGTATGGGGGGGGGGGGTATTACCCCTACCTAAAGTCCTTAAAATCGATCACTGGCTGCCTAATTTTGAGACAAAGTGACGTGTTTAGTGGACATTTAGTTACACTACCCCCGGAATTTTTCAATTTTACCCCTACCTGAAAAATCTGACCTTGGGGACCTCTGGTGTAAAACCATTAGTAAAACCATAGAACTTCAAAATCCTGCCCTTTATAATCTGATGGTTTTACGGCTCAAATCATTTTTTACAAAATTCTTACAAAAAACAATAAGACAGTGATTGTTTTTTGTAAGAATTTTGTAATACCCTCGAAACTTTTGGTGTTATTCATTTTTGAATTTTTTTGCAAAACTAAAGTTATTCAAGAATGATGCAGGATTATACCCGAAGCTTCAACGTGTAAAATTCTACTACGATGTAGAAAGTACGTCTCTGCCCAACTCGGACATTAAAATTTATGATGCAATGTCTCTGAGGGCAAAAATCATGTCTTCATAAACTTTTAGCGTGACTCGTAAAATCTAATGGTTTTTTTGAGTTTACACGTTTTTTACAAAAAATTTTGACACAAAATTTTATTCGGGACAAAATTTTTACATATTTGGGGCACGTTTATTGTTGATTCCCTATGCTTAAGCAATGTTTTCGGGACACGTTTTTCATTGTTTCCGGACATGATTTCCATTTATTCGGAAAACATTTTCTTTACAGAATACATCAAAATCGTGTCCTGAAACGATGAAAAACGTGCCCTGAAAACAATGTACAAGCATATGGAATCAACGAAAAACGTGTCCCGAACAAAATTTCTTGTAAAAAATTAGTAAACCTCTAAAACCATTAGATTCATAGCGTCACATTAAAATTTTTTGGGAGACATTGCGTCATCAATATTAACGTCCCAGATGGCCGAGGCCTACTTCCTACATAAACCTTCAGGCATACTTTCTACATCAAGCTTCGGGTGTACTTCGTACATGGAGGGGAAAAGCTTCGAGCGTAATTTCTGTATCGAGGTCGAATTTTATACGTTATAGCTTTAGGCCTACTTTCTACATCGATGTGGAATTTTACACGTTAAAGCTTCAGGTGTACTTTCTCCACCTACTATATGACCCTACACGTTATATGAATTCAGATCATCGACTATACTTTCTACACCTCCTGTATTGCATCCCCCAATTATACGAATTTAGATCACATTAAATCATCGACTATACTTTCCACCCCTGTATCGTCCCGCACAGTTAAGGCGGTATACTTTGATGCCTATGTTTTGAATGTGGATATCTTTTGTGTTCTCCCTGTACGGACCTATATAACTACTTAAAGTGCCTTTCGAATCCGAAATATAGATACAGGATTGCTGCTCCAAAACAAAAAATTATATCAAATCAACGATTTGGATGTCATGTTATTGGAAAACGAAATATCAATACAATAGTAAAAATGCAAAGTTTAGATTTCGTCACATTTTCAGGAAGAAGTTTTGTTAGCAACAATGTTTTCCTACTAAACTAAAGCATGTAAAGTTTACGTGAGACATTTACTTGAAAACGCTGCAGATGTATGATCAGCCCATTCACTAGCTAATATTAAAATGGTTTGAAAGGTACAAAATATTTCTCAAAGTAAATCAGAAATTCAATTTTTATCCTCATATGCTTGCTATAATGAAACTAGATACATTTGAAAAAAGAGACAATATTGTTATGTTACGTAAAATATCCAATGAAAAACTCATTGGATGATAATAAAACAACTACAACCATAAAGTGATATAGAAAAATTGACTTTCGTGAACAGAACAGTCAACATTTCGAAGAAACACATTCATTACATATATTTCGCCAGTAATAAGGGTATTTAAAAATTCATCAGAAAAAATTGATTCTGGACAAATCTATATTCACTGGTATTTTGATATGACATTAATAGTTTCCGGTTTCTAATCATCACGAGTTTGTAAACCGCTCACGTTTTGACTTTTTTCACGTTTTTTACTAATGTTCGTTTTTTCCTTTTTATGGTTGATCAAAACAAATCTCACTGCATCGCTAGCTCTCAATATCTGGACATGGGAATGAAAAGTAAGCTTTCGAAATTTTCTTTGATGTTCATTAACGATAAACAATCATCAAGTTAGCAAACATAAAACGGAAAAGTTGAAATCCTAATTATTCTTCAAAAAACGTAAAATAGTAATAGTTACAGACGGAATAGAACGTCAAAGATGCACTAAAACGATTAAATTATTGAGTTCCTATGAACCGCATCTTAGCCAAATCCAGATAAATAGAGATACTAATTCCTAAAACCACAGCGGAGTGCTGAAAAATTTTAAGATTTTAAACTTCTAAAATATGAACTTGGCTCATCTTACAATAATCCCAGCTTATCCTGCAATAAAAACAACTACATCAAAAGAATCCTTATCAAAATTCCTTGAATTTTCCAGGTACAGCTCATTTGCCAAACTTTAAAGGTTGGCTGGACACTGTGAAGATTTTCTATTGGAAATTCCTTCCAAGTTGTCATCTATACATGAGTATCATAGTAATTACATCAAAATTTTTGACTTTAATTCACATCAAACAAAATTTTGATGCAACTTTTTTTAGAAGAAATAAGTTTCAGAAGACTTGCTTCTAATTTCTTTGTATGTTCTGTCCAATTCTTTTCGGCTAAGCGACAAACGGCAACCTTCAATAACTCGACGGTTTTTCTACTGTGAGCGCGAAAAACGTCTAAAACTGACTCGACATCGACCTGAAAAGATGCATAAAAATGTTATCAAGGTGAAGATTCGTCATAGCCAAATCCTCAAAAGACGAAAATTTTTACAATTTACTTATAATACTTATTTATAGTCAAAACTATGAATTGAATCAGAAAAAAAGGTTTTCAGGCACTTGTCTGAAATCTATTAAATTCTATAATACTTTTTCTGGTTTTAATTCAAATATACCTGCATGGAATTTTTTCAACGCGAGAACAAAATATCGTCATTTCAAACAGGGAAAGTTTTCACAATGCTACTCAGCTTGAACCCATTCTCGTTTTCGGGTACTAGGAAAGAAAGCCAACACTTTTGCAAAAACAAATTTTCGACTAGCTTACTTCATTAACATCCTCTCGCCAGCTATCGTAATCCGTCGCTAGAGCTATGGCTGCGTAAAATAGACCCAATTCCTTGGCTAGGCAGACCTGGAATGAGTTACACGAAGGACTAACAATTAGTTAACAATTGTCTAAATGAAAAATACGTATATTACTTCTGGAACTTGAGTCATACCAATGATATGGGCACCCCACGATTTGAACATCAAGCTTTCCGCTTTGGTTGAAAATCTTGGTCCTTCTATACACACTACCGTGCCGAATTTGTGATGTTTGATAGAGAGTTCGGTAGCAGAGTCGATCAAGATCTGTGTTGAAAATTTGAAACGAAAAGTGAGAATGAGAGCACAAATTATAATCAACGATTAATGCCAAACAAGGGAGTTTTGTTTTCATACTTGATGAACTCAAAAAATTCAAATCAGGGTATTTTTAGGCCAATTTGGAGCCATGCATACATGCACATAGGGGCGGGGTAAACCCCCATACCTGAGACCCTGGCCACTCCCTGGCCCAAAAAAATCGTCGAACACCCCCCTGAACTTTTTCCAAAACAGCTTTTTTCATGATTTTTGTGCATACTTTGTATGGAAAACAGGCTCGCAGAACTTTTTTGTTTTTTTGCTCACCCACCACCTACCCCCAGGGAAAAACCCCATGGACCCTCCCCCTGGAAAATTCTTGCCGTGCATGTCTGGAGCCATGGCTCCTAAAAATTTAGCGCACAAGTCAAATTGGCCTGTCAAAATTAGAGCCTAACCACCCTTTTAATTAGGTTTTCCTGTGGGGAAATGCATTTCGAAATGAAAAATACCAAAAACTTTCCCGCACTGCGCGCCGGACTTCAAATCATTTATGATTAATTGTATCATTTCTGTTGTGCGCTTAGAAAATGTCGGCGTAGCTTATGCTTATAGCTTTGAAAAACGATTAATTATCGGCAGTTGCAGAAGAATGTGCTGAAAAAATGCATTTTCCGACATTTTAGAGGCCTCGAAATCAAAATTTTTTGGCGCCGGTCACCGAACGACCTACTTTAGCCAGACTTTTGATTTCTCAGCCAAAACACAGGAAATTCAATTTTAAAACTCAGGAAGTGAATGAAATACAAGGGAAAAAACTTTTAATCATTTTCGGATAAAATTAAGCAAATTTATCAATTTTACAGTGAGGAATTAAAAATTGATCCGTGCAACCAAAGTTTTTCCCTAAGTTAGAGATCAACCTGACTTGTGCGAAAAAACCCCGATGATTGATTTGAATAATGACTGATCTAATAAGTGAGTGTGATTAAGAATGTATTCAAAATGATTGATCTGCCATGTGGGCTTCTACTGTGACTCTGAAGAGTGTTTTTGACTAAATTTGCTGAAAAGAACGTTGTTTTTTACTACCCTATTTATTTAAAAACTTTTTAGTTCTGGCTTGTTGAAATCCGTATTGGCCGGTAAAATTTTGACCCTAGGAGCCAAATGGCCTGTCGAGGAAAAATAAAAAAAACCTGATCGAAACCGTACTATTAAGAGGTCCGACCAGTTCGGTAGTAAATCCAAAATTTGTGGGATGGGGATACTAAGTCCCCTGAAGTTTTTTTGGTGTTCGCAAAAATCCCAAAAGCCAGAAATTTCTCCGAAAAAGCAACTAACATTTGGATATAGGGTTCGACCAAGTTCGGGGCAACGCCTTCTTTTGTACGAGGCAAATATTTTTATTTTTTTAGATTTTTTTGATAAACTCTGTACAAAGTACAAAGAGATCGTGCTTTCTGGAGAAAAAAATTTTCGGAAAAAAATATTGGCGGTCTTGTATGGAAAAGACACATTTTGGTGCGTTTCAGAAAGATGAAATCTATTTTCCCAACTTTTTTGTGTCTTTAAACATGAAGCCGAGTTTGTATTCAGAAGCATCACGGAAAAAATTTTCAGAAATTTCAGGTATAGATTGAAGTTATTTAGATTTATGAGAGTATGAGTATATTTTCTTGACTTGCAAAATGATTATGAAGCACGTGAACTCGAGTGCTATCATGGAGAAGGTTTGGGCCGTGCACAAATACACACAAAATCGGGTTTTTAGTGTACAAAAACCTTTTCTTCGCACAAAGGTTTTTTGGCCGATCTTTGTACAGGTACAAAGTGGCTTATACAAAAAAACGCTGGTTGGAGAGCCCAACCCCTCCTCCAATCACAGGTATGATTCAAACACACACGGAATCATAGAAATATCAAAGCTCACTAAGAAATTGTTTCGTGCGTTTTGATGTATTCAATTTTGATTTTTCAAGGAGAATGCTTTGCGTGCAAACAAATTCGCTTTGATTCTGTATACTTTTTCACGAATCGCAAGCCATCGAAAGATTATCTACCTTCGAAAAGTCCAGAGTGTTTCGAACTAGTATTCAGATATATAGAAAAATCGGGTTACATATTTCTGATGCCCAACTCTAATTTGAAGGCATATACGGACATACTTGTCTTGTCACGTCGCAGTAAGGCGTTCCCATGGGCAAATGGCAAATGCCAGGAAATTCTTTCGATTTTCCGTCGTAAAAAGTTCTGCCACGATCCTTCTTGGTTCTACAGAAATAAAGTAAAGTCTTCGAAAAGCCCTCAACAAAAAGAAGGGATTTTATTAATGCTACTTGTCGATAAATTGATCAATAAAGACTAAATCGCCGGGCGCAAATTCGTGTTGCAATGAACCGCAAGCAGTTGTCGCAATAACGTGGGTGCATCCTAACTGTTTAAGCGCGTATAAATTCGCTCTATAATTGACGTCGCTGGGCGAAATATCATGTTTACGACCGTGCCTGAAAACAACAAAAATTAGCAATGATTTGCATTTAATGGAGGTCCAGGTTCTACGGGGGATTCAATCAATCATTTGGGGACGGAAGGACATCTATTGACCGATCTAAAACCGTTAAAAAATGTATACATAAAATGTGTGCGAAGTGCCGAAAAAAATTGACATTTTAGACAGTTTTTGTTTAAAAATAGCAACTTTTTGTAAAAAATAGCGGGGGGTTAAACCCTCCCACCTGAGACCCTGGACCAGGGTTTTTTTTGTACATGACCCATTTGCATATGTACATAGCGAAAATAGCTATAAATAAGTAACCTGTGTTCCTCTATGTTATGGCCAAAGACTAATAACCAAATCAGTGTAATTTTACGGCAAAAAATTTATTAAAATTGAGCAAAAAATTGAAATTTTCGAGTTTCAAATCTAATCTACAAGCATTGTGGAACAATTGTCTAGAAAGCTATCGAATAGCATAATTAATTTGCATTAGATGATAAACCGATGGTTAAGTCCTTCATGATGACAAGTGAAAGCCCAAAAAAGATGTTAATGTTTCCGGCGCGAAGCGCGGGAAAATTTTTTTGTATATTGACATTCGGTGACGCTGGAAAATCAATTTTCCGAACATTCATCTCAAGAATTAGATTCGAATATAGTGTTCGAAATTCGTAATTTTCCGAATTTTATTATTTGAAAAAATTTTAAATCAATAATTTATTTGTTAACTCTCATGAACTTGGCCGAAAAGATATGAGTGGAAGAGTAGAAATTTCCTACAACTTTTTCCATGAAGCTTCCGAATCGATTTTACTACGTTAAGAAAGGAATAATCGCTTCAAAAAGTTTATAGACTTGACGTATTGATCTTTCTCAAGAAATGTTTCAATGAAAAACTTCGAATCTTCATTAAATATCAAGATAAAAAATTGAAGATTACCAATTAAAACATGAGATAATACGTTTGAGATGATGAAAACTATTATGCATTAAATAATAGGCGAAGGTAGACATTCTGAAAGATGCGTCTGAGCTAGGTAATACATGATAATGATTATCAAAGTTATAACCGGCGCGAAGCGTCGGAAAATTTTGAGATTATGAACTTCTAAAATGCAACAAAATTTTCGATTGCCCCAAAAAATTTTCATTTGCCTCCGGCAAAATAAACACTGCCCTGGACACGATTCTGGCCTGAAGAAATCGTCAGACACCCCTGAATTTTTTTCGAGGATAATTTTTCTGATGAATTTTATGCACATTTTTTATGAAAAATATGTTGCAGTGCAGAAAATTTTGTTTTTTTTGCTTACTCACCGCGTACCTTCCTCGACGAAAAGTTCAAAGACTCTCTGCCGAAAACGAGGAGGGTCCTTGGACTTTTTATCCAGGTGGGGAGGGTGAGGAAAAAAACAAAAAAAAATTTAGCAAGCGGACCTGGTACCCAAATGGACCCTACCTCAAATCAAAAAAATTGGATAAAAAATAACATATTTGACTTTTTTTGGAAAAATTATCGTAATTTTTCGAAATTTTTGACTATTTTGAACACCTCAAGATTTTGGGGAAAATTCTGGTTATTTTTCGACTATTTTGGACACTCACCCAAGATTTTGGGGCAAATGGGTACTCCACCGCCCAGCCGACTGGAGGTCTTATAGGTACATGTGCTTATAATAATGTTTTATTCGAGTATGTCAATGAAAACAAAAACGAGTGAATTAATGCAAATTAATTATAAATTACTGAAATATAAATATATTGGGTTACGTAAAAGAACTCAAGTAGCGTAAAGGATTATAGCCCTTACTAGCATATATGTGACGGAGGATATTTCTTTTTCAGTTTCCAAATCCTGCGTTTCTTAGCTTGAAGTTTCATTATTGATTTAGGATATTTATGTTTCAGATCAATCGATTCACAAGAAAAGAAGGACTCAATAATAAATCGCATTTGGTTTGAAAAAAGTATAGTAAAAGTCATCAATGCACCTCCATTTTGGCAAAAGGTTTCGGGAGAAAAGTGAGTCCGCCTGCTTAACTCTGTTTACACGCTAAATTATCGCAGAATCACAAAGAAATAACCAGACCTGGGCAAAAGCGCACACTTGACACCGCTAATTGTTCCAAGTTTGATTGAATCCGAGGGCTAAAAAAATTAATTAATAATCATTTAAACGCCTTTTAGGAAGTTAAAACAAAGCTCAAATTCCTGCTTACTCGACCAAATGGCGTTGTCACGAAAACTTCCTCAGCATCAGTTAGGATTTCAGGATTTTCTAATCCAGTACCACCAATAATACCAATGACAACAGTCTTCTGATCCGCGGCCATGTTGTTGTTGCGTCTAATCAGTGTTGCCAGCTCAAATAGTTAGAAAATGCCAGATTTTTAAAAAGATAGTGCCAGAAAAATGCCAGGTTGATTTCGAATAATGCCAGAACAGTGCCAAATTTTCAATGCTAAAATAGTGAGACTTTATAACCATATAAATCAGAAACTGTTACTACAATAGGAACGTTCTTCGATAATTTGCAGGTAATAGAAGCTCTAAACGTTTGATGACAACAAGCCTCATAAAATCAATTTCTGAGCAAGCATCAATTTTGACAACATCAATTTCATAATTTCAGCATTAAACAATTTTCACATATTTTCTGCAACAGTGAAGCTTTTGCACGATTCTATTAATCAGGCAAGACAATGGTGTGTACACTAAATGGAATCTAACATCCTGATTTGTAACCGGTTACGCAACTTTGACTTTACGGTATTCACTGCTGAAAAAGCTCGTTCAACTGAAGCGTTTGGAGAGAGGTACAATGACATTAAAGCAAATACAAAATCAAACATGCTAAACTAAAAACTAACAGGATCGTACTCGTAATAAGGACCTGGTCGAACCCTATACACAATCCCCTTAACAGGGATTTTTTTGCACAAGCCAGGTAGCAGTGCAACTTGGGCAAAAATTTTTGTTGTGTAGTATACGTTTTTTTTTGTGCACGGACATTTGTGCCAATTGGCACAAACGGCCAAAAAATTTGTGCGAATGGCACAAAAAATTTTTTCCTACTAGAAACATACTGAAAAACTGCGGAAAAGTTTTATGCCAAAAGTTTGATGAAAAGTTAACGTTTAGGACGCATTAATTTTTTGTAATTTTTCAGCTAAACCATTTCAGTCAGATAAGAAAAAAATGTGCAAGAAAACATTTCACGATGACTCTTAGAATTGTTCAGGAAGTTCAAATCATACCTGTAATTAGGGGGGGGGGGTTGGGAGTGAGTGCTGTGAGGTTGGCTACACAGCAAAAATGACCTGCTGATCTCAAATAGTTATCAAATGCCATACTCTGATCAAAATCGCCCATGATCAAAGTCACCCCACTTTACCTTATATATGTTAAGCAAAACTGTAAAGATTGGGGAAAATAAAGTTAAAAATTGTGTAAATTTTCGGTCGGAATATTGTACCATTACCAACGATATCAATTTTTCTATTTGAATCAATCAAACACTAAAAGTAAGAATTTCAGTTTTTCATCCGAATCTGACTGAATTAACAGGGAATATTCAGAATTTCTTCTCATCCATCAGTCATTGACAGCGTATAAAATGTGCTGCAACTATACCAATACACTGTTCGGAGGGAAATCGATCGCGTTGGGCGGGTCAAATATAGGAATAGGAAATATTATGCATACCTGTAAGACCTCCGACCAATTGGGGGGGGGGGGGGGGGGTCCAGGGTTGGCAAAAACCCAGTTTTTGAAATCTTCATTTTTGGGTTTTTGGGTTTTTGGGTGGGTTTTTCTGGGTTTTTCTGGGTTTTTGGTGGGTTTTTCTGGGTTTTTGGTGGGTTTTTCTAGGGTTTTTGTTCCAGTTTTGTACTAATGAATGATCATTTTTCTTAAAATATATATGAAAATGTTATTTTTAACGTATAAAGTGTATTAAATTGCTGAACAGTGTTCAAGACTGACTATACATTTGGTTGTAACATATTTACACGAGTCACGCGACTGCACATTGCACAACGATTTTATCGATTTGGCTCATTAAAACGACTGGCTGTTTATTGAATTTTTTATTGCATGATCTAAACACTAAAAAGTGAAATGTCACTTTAAAAAATTGAAAATTACGGAAATCAAATTTCACGCTTCGGCTTCGCTCACTTCCTCAGATTCACAGTCACGGGAACTTTCTAGCAGCCCAAAGTTTGTCTTAACAAATACCATTTTGCGCACTGTTTCCGTCGACAATTGATTTCGCAGCTTGGAATGTATGAAGCCAACGGTAGAGAAGTTTCTTTCCGAAGATGTGGTAGAGACAACGAGCGAAAAAACCTCAATTTTTTATACATGTAATACATTGGAACAAATAACATGTTATCTATGTGTACCTTCAGAGCGATTCGTTGCACCAGCGGCCAGTCAGCTCCATCTGTGAGCCAATAATCAAGGACAGACTTTTTCTTTTTGACGAGCATCTGGTCTGGTAGCGAAATGAGTTATTTTGTTTTTGTAATTTTGCCTCAATCATGTATTGCGTCAATTCTTGATACACAGCACTTTTTTGGTCAGCTAGTTCTGGATTTGCCACAGGGAAATTAACGATGAAATCCTCAATCTCGTTCTGGATTTGCCACAGGGAAATTAACGATGAAATCCTCAAATTAACGATGAAATCCTCATTTTAAAAGAATTAAGAAAAACCCAAAAACCCAAAAACCCAAATTTTGTCAAAAAAATGCACCCAGAAAAACCCAGAAAAACCCAAAAACCCAAAAACCCAGGTCTTGCCAACCCTGGGTAAATCCGAAATTTTGGGGGGGGGGGGGGTAGGAAAAAGTCGAAATTTTTCCCAAAAAAGGCCAAAAAACATACACTTTTAGGCAAATTTTTTTAATTTTTTCCCAACTGGGGGAGGGGGGAAATGATTTTGGGTATAGGGTTGGCCAAGTTGGGGGGGGGGTCCCCCCAACCAACCCCCCAAGTACAGGTATGATATTATGTTCATTGACTAGGCGCGAAGGGCCGAAAAGTTTGTGTATTTTCAGTCAGCCCCTAAAACGTCTAAAAATCAAGGAAATTTAATGTTTGACCAGCCAAAAACTTTGTGCCAATTGGCACAAACGCTCAAAATTTTTTGTACCATTCGAAATTTTTTTGTACCAAAAACCATGTTTTGGCACAAAAAAAAAACACTGGTAGTCATACCTGTAAGACCTCCGACCAGTTGGGGGGGGGGGGGGGGTAAATCCGAAATTTTGGGGGGGGGGGGGTAGGAAAAAGTCGAAATTTTTCCCAAAAAAGGCCAAAAAACATACACTTTTTGGCAAATTTTTTTAATTTTTTCCCAACTGGGGGGGGGGGTTGGGGGGGTAAATGATTTTGGGTACTGGGTTGGCCAAGTTGGGGGGGGGGGGGGTCCCCCAACCCTCCCCCAAGTACAGGTATGCTGGTAGTACACGTGCGGGTATTACTGCAGCTGGTGCTCACTACCCTATAGCGTTATGATGATAGGTGAATGTACAGTATATCTGCCAGATTATTGATTTTTGTAGCAAAAAGATCAGCTTGGTAATCAAGTTGCAAATCGGGCTGTTTCTTGGAATCTTTTCAACAATTTGGTTAAAATATTGACTACTGAAATGAGCGGTCAGGCCACATGCCCCGCGGGAGGTCAAGGCGTAGGTGCCGCACATATTCTTGCAAATTGCGCTGTTTCTTGGAATCTTTTCAACAATTTGATTAAAACATTGACTACTAAAATGAGCGTTAACTGCGACACATTGTGAGGGGCAGGGCCACATGTCCCGCGGGAGGTCAAGGCGCTTCATTTTTACTTATTTTTATTTTTTTTTCTTTTTTTATCTGTTTTTTCTCCAGTTTTTTAATCGAATATTTAGTTATTTTTTGTTTATTTTGTTTTTGTGGTTTATTTTACGTCCAAAAATGTTTTTTTCGTAATTTTTCAATCTGTTTTTTCGCTTTCTTGTAGTTTATTTCTACGTTTTTTAGTTATCTGAAATTTTTTTCCGGAAAAATTGTGGATTGTTATGAATTTTATGGTTTATGTGCTGCAGTTGCTTTTTGTTTGTATTTTTTCCGTTTTTATTTTCTTGAATTTAAAAAAAAATTTTTTTGAAAGTTTTTAAAATTTTTTTTTTATTTTTAATTATTTTTAATTTTATTTATTTTTCTAGTGATCGAATAAATTTCAATTTTCAAATTTAACTTTGCATCAACGTCGAATTTTACGTTCAAAAATTGTGGAAAAATGTTCAATGGCGAACAATTTTTTATTAGAATTGGAATTTTCGAAAATATTAAGATTTTTAATCGCGATTTTTAATCGAACGACGACCAAGGTGAATGGCTATCGTTTTTTAACCATCAAACTATTGACCCGATACGCTGGTTACCACGACAATTTTGTTTTCAATTTTAAAACTGAAAATCGTTGTGATATTTTTTGTTGTAATATGTTTTGTTGTAATATTTTTTGTTTTCTTCATTGAAATAAATAATCAAAGTCGTCTTTAGCTATTAGGTCATGAATTTTTCTGGATTTTTCTTAATTTTTCTGTATTATGGTCGTTGTGCAAGCGTCGAATGGAATTGACCCGAACATAATAGAAATAGTTGACCTATGTCGGGATGAAACATTGGCTAACAGGTTTGCCGTGAGAAATGGCCTCCTTCCCGATGTACCTGGTGTTGGACAATTTGCCAATCGTCCACCGTGCACTTTGACTCAAAATTGTAGGGTTGTTATGTACCAAACGACGATTCGAAGTACAGTATTTACAAGCATTTGAAATTTTAGTACTCATGCATGCAATAGTTTTTTGGAGGGTGTACGATTACAGGCATGTCTATTTGTTTTTTTTTGAATATTTTTTCTTTTTTTCCTATTTTTTCTGAATAGTTTTGTCAGTCAATTGACCATGATAGGAAATATCAATGTTTGGAATTTTTGGTTTGATGTGCCCTGTCCCATGATGTAAATGTGTATTATGATACATTCATCAATTCCATTAAATACACAGATCGCAGTCATTATTTTCACTGCAATAGTTGCAAAAGATATAAGTCGCTTAAAAATGGTGGTGGCTGGCGGTCAAGGAAATGCCACATGGTTTTCATGATTGGATATACTTGGACGTCCAAATGCCAAATTGTCGAGCTCAAAGATTTTACTCATTAGGTGGTGTTGGGCAATGGAAATGGGCGTCAAACAGACACGCAAAGTTTTGGGTTTGTATTTCGGAAAATGTTATTATGAATTTTCATGACTTTTCAGCACAAAAAGATTCAAGCAAGAAGTAGTTCAAAAAAAGACCCCTAAAAGAGTCATTCTCATCAGTACATTTATTCTCATGAACTACATAAGAATGGTCCTCAAAAGAGATAATCCTTCCCTCCAACGTGTCTCACCTTCTATTCCTTTTTTATTTTCGTTTTCTTTCTTCCTCTTTTATGTTTGTTTTCCCTTTTTCTTTTTATTTTTTTCTTCTCTTCCCTTTTCTCTCTGTTTTTTACTTTCATATTTTCTCAACTTTTCCATCCTTCTGCTTTATTTCATGCAGGACGATTTTTTTACCCTGAATGAAAATTCACTGCCATGAATGTCACTTTAACTTGATGAAAATATAACCCATTGAGTGGAAGAAAGATGAAAAGAAAAAAAACCAAAAAAAGAATGAATTAATGAAAAAGTGGGAAACATAGCATGAAAAAAAGAAATAATGACAAAGAAGGGAACAAAAAGAAAGAAAGAGAGACAACAAAGGGAAAACAAAAACAATAAAAAAACAAAGAGAAATAACAAAAGAAAATAGCAAAGAAATGCTTCACAACACTATTTATGACACATCTCCTACAATCTCTGAAAATATCACAAAACTTTTGAGGCACCATTATTGGCCAAGGAGATCATACAATCATTGATTGGTTTCACTATATTCGTGAAATGTTGGCCAACAAATTGAACAATGCGCCATTAATGGGTGGCCCCAACAAAATTGTTGAAATTGACGAAAGTTACTTCAGAGGATGGAGAAAGCCAGCCAGTAATGGTGCGGGTCGCATGCTTCTAGGAAATCTAGTGGGACCAGCCAGGCGTAACAATGGAGCTGCGGTTGATGGTCCTTGGATATTTGGCTTGGTTCAAAAGCGGCAAGACAATAAATTGGACCATCATTTCTTCCAAGTTATGCCTCGTGACGCAAATATGTTAATTCCGATTATTCAAAGAAATGTTGCACCTGGTAAAATAGATTGTTCCATTCTTTAAAATCTGATGTAGGAGTACAATAGAGGTTAGGATAGGTATAAAAAATCAGTATGCCTAAATGATCTCACCAATTAAGGTACAAACTAGCCACTCGTAATATGGTTGAGCTAATGGGACACAATTTCATTTAGGAACAATGATCAGGAGTGACGAATGGGCCGCTTATAATGGACTGGGCGCATTGAACTATATACACAAAACAGTCAACCATTCCTTATTTTTTGTTGACCCTGCAACTCGCGTTAATACTCAACCAATTGAAACTAGCTGGGGCGCCGCCAAAACGATAATAATGCGGAAAATGTGTGGAACAATTCGCGACCTTTTGCCTGGTCACATGGCTGAATTTTGGTGGCGGGGCTTGAACATGGATAATGCATTCAATGTGATCTTAAATGAAATGTGACAAAATTATTCAATCTAGTCTGAAATATCATGTTGTGTGACATCAAAAATAAATTTTATGATTGCTGTGTGCTTTCACAAAAATTACATAATTGTGTGACATCTTGAACTACAATTTTTCAATAAAAAAACAAAAAACTTGACAACGAAAACCATATTCAAATGGACAAAAAAGACGAAAGCAAAAAATAAATCAAAAAATGAAAAAACTTCGAAACAACAAAACCAATAAAAAACAAAAACAAAGAAATGCAATTTTTCAATCAAAATCAAAACTTGAAAAATCAATATACTGAAAAAAAACAAAAAAATGTTAAAAAATGAATAAAAACAGACAGCAAGCAAAAGACAAAAATTTGAAAGACAATATTTAAAACTAAAAAAATAAATACGAGAAAGTAAAAAAAAGTAATCAAAAAACAACAACTCGACAAAAATTCAGAAACTGAAAAAAGATAAATTAAAATGAATAAAAAAAATAACTAAATATTCGATAAAAAACTGGAGAAAAAACAGATAAAAAAAAACTAAAAATAAGTAAAAATGAAGCACCTTGACCTCCCGCGGGGCATGTGGCCTGACCGCTCATTTCAGTAGTCAATATTTTAACCAAATTGTTGAAAAGATTCCAAGAAACAGCCCGATTTGCAACTTGATGAGCAAGTTGATCTTCTTGCTACAAAAATCGATATGCTGGCAGATATACTGTTATACACTTATCATTATAACGCTATAGGGTAGTGTGCACCAGCTGCAGTAATACCCACGTGCGTTTAGCGGATAAAGGCAGCGTGCCGATTATAACCTCAATTTCTCAGCGACCATGGAAGCTCATAAAATGAAACATACAGAATTAGACACAGCAGAGAATGACGAGCGAAACAGTACCAAATATTTACTGTTTTAGAGGAATTGCGCGACGCCGCAAGCAAAGACAAGCGAAAATTCCGCGTTTTTTCAAACGCAACTTTAAGGAAGGAAATTATGGAGCCCAGTAAACCAATTTCGGACGTCATTCGATCGAAAGTGCTATGTTTTGCATGTAAATAAAGTAGGATACTTTCAAACCTCGATAACTTCGTCAAAAACGAATATTGCGAGTCACGGATAGTACTAAATAGAAGGCAAGAAAATCTGGAAAAGTGCTATAAAGAGTTTTTTTGCATTTCGGATATACATACCAAGAAATTCTCAATGATGGCAAAAAATGATAAATTTTGATCGTTTTTCTATGTTCACTGAATACGAAACGTTCGAATTGAAAAATGGCTTCTAAAGGGTTGTAGGACAATCAAAAAGATACATTTCTGAGCTAAATATGCAATGCAGTGCGTTTTGGTCGAAAAGTTATCGAGGTTTTTGAACACCTAACTTACCAAACAATGTTTTGTTTTCAAGAACCAAAACGTATTTCTGGTTAATTTGAACACTTCACGATACTTTAAAATATTTCTAAGGAAGTTATCATTGTTGGTATAATTTGCTTTTGTGTTTTCTTGATCATGGCTTTCCGAAAACTGCCAAGCGGATCTCATAAAAATGTACTTTGTATCTAATATTCGGGAAACCATGTCAGCAATACGCTATGCAAAAGTTATAAAGCAAGCATTTTTGATTATCAGGGTTGCTGATAGGCATTTCAAAACCATTTACGAGGCATGTCGGCCATCAGTTCCGTCATGACAAGTCATCTGAGGTTGTACGAATAAGAGTTTTTTGAAAAATCAAAAATAACTCATTGACTTTCGTCGTCAACAGATGATTATGCTGCCCAATACCACAGTTATTCTAAGAAAAACAGCTGCTTTTTATACTGCACTGTACTGTAGTCTGGTTTAGCAGCAACAGTATTGTGGAAAATAGCGATGGAGAAATGATTATCATGCATGATCCTACAAAAACATTAATGACCTAATAAATTTCAGATTCAGATGATCACTTCCTGAGCAAACATTTGAGAACACAGAAAAGTTGATCTACTCTCATAGTTTGAAATTGTATCTTTATGCTACCCAGACTCTTTTTTCTTTTTTTCATTTTCAGGAATGGCCAGCCCATCTACTTTTGTCTACTGATAGACTTTAATTCTTTCAAGCACGTTAATGGTTATTTTTCATATTTCACTGGAGAACTACACAGAAATTAAACATACATCTGGAGAACATCCTCCACTGAATATTTTACTCTCCAGTATAAAATGTGATCAGTAGGGTGGACTAATGATTTCAAAACCTCCAAAACAATTTAATTCGAAATGTAAGTTAGATTATGACAAATTTATCGTTTGTATCTGTTTTCTTGTTCAGCTGATCCTGGTTATCTAATGGACATGGGTAGGTTAACATATGGAAATGCACGTCGCCCAACCGCAAAGTCTGCACCAACACTGGTTTCTTTAATTTAGGAGCATCACTGCAGATGTCATTAGTACTCAGCGTCTAGCGCCTTCAGCTTGCACATTAGCACATCACACTAATATGTTTGGTTTACAAAAGCTTGTTGGTATCTGCCCTGGCTTTTATAGTACAAACTAAACATTGGAAGTGATGTTTTATAGTACAAACCAAACTGGAGTGACGTCTGCAAGACAGTGCCTAACCTCTCCATTTCCATTGAAGGGGGACAAATCACTTTGTGGGATGGGACTACTGCCCTGAGTACCTCAGGGGATGTAGGTGAATGCAGTCTCACTACCAGTCAGTATACCACCCTTGACCGGGTCATTGTCTGGCTTCCTACAAATTTCACAGCAGCTACAATGACATTTTCTAAACCCGCACTGGAATAATATAGAAAAATTATTGAATAATTGAAGAAAATTTTCACTTTTTTCCATTTTATAATGCAAATTCAATTTGGGAATTGTGATGTATAAGTACAATGATATCGTTGAAAATTTTAATGTAAAAAAATTAGGGAGGGAGAAATTCGCCCCTTTCCCCCTCTAAACATGGGCCTCGGAGGGGTCGAAAAACCTCAAAAAAGTTGAAAAAGTTTCGAAAATTTTCCCCAAAAAGGCCCAAAAAGCTGCTTTTTTCCCAATTTTTTTTCAAATTTTCCGAGTTTGGGGCAGGATATTTTTGCACACAGCAACCAAATTTCGGGCTGTGTAACTAAATTTTTTCCGTCAAGTTGCACAGCGCAATTTTAAGCCTGAACAGGGTTTGGAAAAAACTCATTTTCAAAATTCCGAATTTGGGTTTTTTAGGGCTTTTATGTTTTTTGGGGGCTTTTTCTGGGTTTTATCAGGGTTTTTTTTTGTACTTTTACAATGGTGGATCATTCTGAACCAAGTATAAATGAAGCAAATGCAACATCACTATAGTTTTATTCTTCATAGAAAAAACATGTTCAGATCATTTTACCTGATTTTAAAACAAAATTACACAAATCACTCCTCCTCGTAACAGACAAAATCATCCACCTCTACAGCATTGAAAAAATTTTTGGTATTGAATTTTATGAAGACTAGTTTTCGGACCGATGCACATGACAATTGATTACACAAGTTGGTCTGAACAAAGCTAAATGTTGAACAATCTCTCTAGATAAGTTTTTGCAACAAAGGCCACGTTTTGCCTTCCGTCAACCAATATTGCGTAGCAGATTTTTGGCCGCTCTCCAGCATTTTGTAACAAAACGTGTTTTTTTAAATTTTGAATTGCCGAGATCACACATTCAGTGAGTTGTTTGTCAATTGTGATTGCAGGCTGAAAAAAATTTGATGTTTCTTCAACATTGGGCGATGAAGGGGGTGTTAGGGGTGTTCCCATTTCACCCCTAGACACCAAAAAATAGCAAGATTCTTCATTTTCAGCCTATTTTTCGACCCAAAAAGCTGTCAGCGGCTTCTCTTTCCAAGGGGTCTGCCGTCTCCCTCAAAATTTTGATGCTGCTGGAGTCAGCTCACGAACTGCTGATGACCGTGAGCAGTAGGTATAACAAAAACTTTAGCAGTTACAAGCAATGCTGTGTATGCTCACTAGCAGTGCTCATAAACACTTATGACTCATGAGCAGTAAAATCTGCCTGATGTTTAGATAAACTACAAAAGCATAGCCACTTCAGCCAAAAAATAATTCAAACATGAGTTAAATTTATGGAATATGAATCTTTAGCTTTTGGATTAGAATTTTTAGATTAGAGGCAGTAGAAGTTTCTTGAATTAGAAATTTACGAAGCATTTGATTTGTTTGTTGTGTTGTGCAATCTCATCTCAAATCTGTCGTCATGTCAGTGTCAGACTAGATTGCATTGCAACAGTTTGCTCAACTCTCAGTGCTTTGTTAAATCAGGTAGAAATTTGTATATTCTTGAGAACAAAATGGAAAAAATGATTTTTTTTTAAAGCCAAAAAAACCCAGAAATGCTCAATTTTCCGACCCAAAAACCTAATGCCCGCCAACCTTGAGCCTTTCAATTAAGTTATGGGGTTTCCTGTCCGGAGACACATTTTTATGTGTTATAAAATGGAGAATAGTGAAAATTTTATTTCAATTCATTTATGATTTTTCTATATCATTCTAGTGTGTGGTTAGAAAATGCCATTCTTGCTAATGCTTATGGCATTTAATTATCAACATATTGTGGGCAGTGTTTTTGTTTGCCGGAGGCAAATGAAAATTTTTTGGGGCAAACGAAATTGAGTTAGCCATTTGTACATGTACAAACGGGTCCCTCGCGTTTAAGGAAGAAAATTTTGGGGATAAGGTACAGAAAATATGCATTTTGGTGCATTTTAGAAGTTCATAATCTCACAATTTTGCGGCGCACTTTTATAATAATCATTATTAAGTATTGCCTGGCTCAGACACAGCTTTTAGAATGTCTACCCTCACCTACCATTTAACGTATAATAGTTTTAATAATCTCAAACGTATTATCTCATGTTTTAAGTGGCAATCTTCAATATTTTATCTTGATATTAAATGAAGAATAACAATTTTTCATTGGAAGTGGAACATTTCTTGATTAAGATCAATTCATCAAGTCTGTAAACTTTTTGAAGCAATTATTCATTTTTTAATGTAAAATCAATTCGGAAGCTTTATGGAAGTAGTTTTCGTAAATTTCTATTCTCATATCTTTTCGGCCAAGTTCACGAGAGTCTGGTTTAGAAATTTTTCTAATAATAAAATTTAAATAATTACGACCTTTGAACACTAAATTCGAATCTAATTCTTGAAATAAATGTTTGAAAAATTGATTTTCCAGCGTTGCCAAAAGTCAATACACAAAAAAATTTTTGGTGCTCTGCACCGGGAAGATTCACAACTTTTTTGGGCTTTCACTTGTCATCATGTACAAATTCACCACCAGTTCATCATCTAATGCAAGTTCATTATGCTGTTGGATAGTTTTCCAGACAAATTGTTCCACAATGCTTGTAAATTAGGTTTGAAACTCGAGTATTTTAATTTTTTGCTCTATTCTAAGGAATTTTTTAGTTATAAATAAAATGTGAAAATTACACTGATTTGGTTATTAGTCGTTGGCCATGACACAGAGGAACACAGGTTACTTATTTATACTTATTTTTGCTTATGTACAAATTGTACCAATGAAATATTGGCTGTCGTATTGTACAAAAAACCCCTGATTGTGGATATTTGCAGCTTAATGTCATTATCACCCTCAGGGAAACTACACTGCATCTGTATCAGGGAACCATTTCATCATTGATCATCTTTAGGTTGCCCTCAAGATCCCATGAAACTCCTGTGTCTTCCAGTTGTGTAACGAACTAACTACCTTCAACTACAATTGGGACCAATTAGGGTCTCCTCCTATGCATCCATGGGAGATTTAATCTGACCCAGAATATGTTCCGATTAGCGAATGACTCACATCCTGACCCTGTCAATGCCAAGCTGAACTATTTGGCTCAGCAGAGCAAGGAATCTGATATTAACAATTTTCCATTCATGTGGCTTGAGCTCTGCTCCAATGCTCAATGCTACCTTGATCTGACTTGGCAGCTGCTTCTCTTTAACCCTACCTTGGGTGCCAGGGTATTCCTTCAGCAGAGTGACCTGAGGGTAGAATTCACAGGTGATGCACTAACAATATGGCTGTGTCAAAAAGTCAATGCCACATATGTCTACCACTCGTACCCGGTAGGAAACACCTGCTACAAGTATCTTCCTGTGAAGGTTGATGGTACCATTTATTTTGCCATGCCCGGTGGCCCAGATCTCATCAGAGCTAGCCCAATAGTGATGTATGATCACCACTTTACAGGGATTTTCCGAAATCACTTGGACTGGTTTACTGAGTCTGGGATGGTCCTTGTGAGCAACATCCACTGGAACTCTGCTGGAAGCAGTGCTTTAATGTCACTCACTTTGGCGCCCCTGTGCTATGCCATGACCAGTTGGCCATGACCCCTTCAAGTTTTGCTTTCTTTAAACAGTACCTTTACAAGACTGAGCAAATTGAAGCAGTTCTAAACCCACTGGTAAATTTTACCCCTGATCTATCCCTGCAACCAGATGCTTTCTATCAAGCTTCTGTATGGTAGGAACCAATATCAAGGTCTCTCTGGAAGGTGTCAGTATGGCAGTTCAACAACACAACCTCATTTGGGGCTTGTAGTCTGTCCTGAGTAGACCAATTCAGTTGATCTTTAACACCCTCATCACCCTGGCCGTGCTGGCTGGTATCAGATATCTAGCCTACCTTGGCATGTCCTACTATCTCAGCTACCACCTTGGGAAAAAGCACGTTCCATTTATTAGTTGCTTTTCCCCAGTGGGCCTTTTCCGCAAAGTCTGATGCTGGGTTGGTTTTCACTACATTCAAAATGACATACCATCCCAGCTAGATCAAATCACTATGTGCTTCATCATGCTGGTCCATGCCAAAGAAATGCATGCTTTCTTTGATACTGGTTGCCCATGGACTATCATAAGCCAATGTCTTCACAAGACTTTGGTTAAAGAGAGTCCCAAGGCCACAATGGCATTCCAGCAACATCAGGACTTTAACTCATTGATGAGCATCAATGGTAAAGCTGTTCATACCCTCCTTTCCAGACCGTGTGAAATCATGTTGCCTGGGAATTGCCAGCTGAACACATCGATGTACACCTCCATGTGTGCAAAACTACATCTCCCTTCTGGGCACCAGTTGATTTGATGCTTGGACTGGACTTTCTTGAACAGTTGAAGAACATTATATTTGATTACCAACATAATACTTGTCAGTTGAATGCGGTAGAACTACCCCTTCTCTTGAAAATGGCAGAGACTGACCAGATCAAACCCTGGTGGGAGAACACACATTCACCATCAAGGGCCTCATACAGGTCTGGGTCCTAATTGTGATCCAGGACTTGGTCTGTCTCTAGGCCACACTCAGGGGCATCCTCAGTCACTTCATCAGGTGGATTAAGGAGAGGATACCAGACCACATCCAGGCGTGCAAGTTGTTATTGAATGACCATGCAAGGGTTGAGTTGCCCTCGAGCCCCATCTGGAAGTTCTCCAGTTACACTGGAAAAGGGCCGGTTCGATGAGGCAAGTAATTCAGATGCTCCAGCATCATTCCTGATGGCAGTGCTACCATCATCAGGCACAGAGATTGAATCACTAGGAGCTATGCAGAGCCCAAGGGAGCAATCAGATCATGTACTCACAGTACAAGTTCATCCCACCCCACTGGACAACCCAGAAACATCCCACAGTTATGCCCTCATAGGTCTACTCCGTCACACCAAGTTGCTGATTCCAAGGCAGACCGGTATGCCGGATCATAACCTTGATGATACCACATCCAATCCAGGTCATGTGGCATCAGCCTTCTACCCCACTGAAATGAGGACCCTTCATATCAGAGTTCTCCTGGACAACTGGGTAGAAGCCAAAGCATTGGTCAACACAGGAGCTGTTTTCTCACTCCTGGACCACAAGTTGGGGGCCAAACTGCTGGACTTGATGCTCTCACAGACTAGGGCTCGCCCCATAGCAGCCAATGGGTCACCAATCCTACTGCTAGACGCTGCCTATGTCACTGTGACAGTGCTTGATGTCTCTGAATGGATTCAGGTACAGCTGAACTAGTCCTTCGGACAAACTTCCTGGGACAGTTCAATTGTGTTAGCTTGAACTGCGAGAAAACCTTTCTCCAGTTTAAGGACCGCAAGGTCCCGTCTTATGGCCTCATCCACAATCCTCCTTCTGCACGTGGCACTCTGCAGTTGCAGGAGTTGATTGATCTTGAGCCCCACTCGCTGATGCAATTTACTGCATGTTAACTACCATTACTATATATGAATGTACCAGAGGTAGCTTTCTTCCCTGAGCACCTCTCGGGAACTCATAGCAGGGTATATTTTGCTGGCACCATGAGTACTGTGGCTAAAGGCCGCATACCCTCACAGGTAGTTAACCTGAATACACATTAAGTGGTTCTCTATCCACACATGACCATCTGTGATGTGCAAATGCACACTGATCTCTCATCGGGATCAGAGGTCAAAATGGACTTAGTTCTTGACCAAAAGTGGGTTGGATCCAATGCTGGGATATCCTCCAATATCTTCTCACAGGACCGGGCAGCATTGATGGACCTACTGGTCACATACACTGACCTCTATGCCATATATGAGAAGTACACAAGTTCTACTGATCTGGTTCAGCAGGAGATCAGCATGGGTGATGCCCGCCCAGTGTGTCAATTTCCTTATTGGTCCTCACCTAAGGAGAAGGATCTCATTATGCAGGAGGTCAAAGCACACCAGGAAAAAGGTATTATCCAGCTGAGCACATCACGGTGGGCCACTAATACCATTTTGGTGCACAAAAAGAACAGTTCTCACTGTATGTGTGTCTATTTTTGGGGCCTTTAGAAAGTCACAAAAAAATGTCTACCCCCTTCCAAGGATAGATGACATTCTAGACACACTCAAGGGTATGAAATATTTCACTTCCATTGATCAGGCAATGCCTATTGGTCAATCCCAATTGCCGATGCAGATAAGGAGAAGACAGCGTTCAATACACCCATTGGATTTTATGAGTTCAATTACCTGCCTTTGGGTCTGTGCAATCCACCAGGGATGTTCCAACCCCTCATCAATCTACTCCCTACAGGAATCCAATGGCCTACAGTACTGACCTATCTTGACAACATTTTAGTGTTCGGCAACTCCCACACCCAATGTTTGATGAGTGCCTGACAGACATGTTCTCTCATCTTCACTGGGATGGAATGAAGCTCATACTGAGCAAGTGCAAATTCTCAAACTCAGAGGTAGAGTATCTTGGCTATTGCATCTCAGAGAGGGGCCTCGAACCAGATCAAGTCAAACTGACTGCAGTCCAAAATCTACCCATTCCGCAGAATTCTGAAGACATCAAGTCCTTTCTTGGCCTCATGTCTTACTACAGGTGTTTCATCCCTGGTCGTTCCCAGCTCAGCAAGCCCCTAACCAAGCTCTTATGAAAGGAAATCCTTTTCCAGTGGTTAAAACCTCAGCAGGAGGCATTTGACGAACTCCGACAATTGCTGACCAATCGTCCAATTCTGCTCCATCCGGACTTTACGAAATCCTTCATCCTCCAGAAATATGCTAGTATTTCGGGAATAGAGGCCATTTTAAGCCAGTTGTAGGATAATGAACACGATCATCCTGTCACACAGGCCAGTGGAGGGTTAATAGTGGCTGAGAAAAACTACTCTATTATGGAGTTGGAAACTCTCACTGTTGTCCATTTCATCAAGCACTTTCGGCCATATCTCTTCCAACATGAGGTGGTTGTACACATCGACCATACAGCAGTCAAAGCAGTGTTGGAAAAGCCTAATCGCTCTGCTCGGATTGCTGGATGGGGCCTCCCACTCACTGAATTCAACTGACAATTTGGCTGTGAAAAGGTCGGTTTAAGGGTGATGCTGACACATTATCCCGCCTGCCAGACCCTACTTCTCTCACTGGTCAGAGTATTGACGTTACTCCCCTTTACAGACTTGAGGGACATGTCATGATGATCACTGATGGCGTGTAGCACCTGGCGAGATCAGAGAGTTATGCTGAGATATTGATTGATGTGCAGCACAGGGACCTTCTCGCAGCTCAATTTGAGGATCCAGATCTAGCCTCCATTCTTAAATCACTAAAACCCTACGGTGATCAGAATGATAATAATGGCTACCATCTGTTGGATAATGTCCTTCAGAAATGAACAGGTGAGTCCAACAAAATTGTCATACCTAGATCCATGGTTACTATCATTATCCAGGCTTATCACAATGACATCTTGGCCAGACACTTTGGCGCTAAGCCTACCATGTGGCTCATAGCTCGCAGGTACCACTGGCCATCTCTCAGTCTGGACATCAAGTCCTTTTGTCAGCGGCGTGATCTTAGCCAATGGAATAAGCCCACTTCACAAAAGAACTGAGCAGCCCTGAAACCTATCACTTTTACAGGACTGTTTCACATGGTAGAAGTCACCTGCATAAGACCCATGACCACTAATGAGGCTGACAACCATTTCATTGTTGTCTTCATCAACTACTTTAGGAAATGGGTCAAAGTTTCCCTACTCTAGACATCACTGCACAAACGATATCCTGACTTTATGTCACTCAAATTGTCTGTCGGCAGGGGGCACGTGGGCACAGATTCTTCAGTCTGATTGTGGTACTGATTTTACATGAAAACTGATGGCAGAAATCACTGCCATCTGTTCAACTAAGAAAATCTACTCCACCAATATCATCAGATGACAAATGGTGAAGTGAAAAGAGCTAATGAAATGCTAGCCATAGGCTATGTATGTATGTCCATCAAGGTCATACAGATTGGGATGAACACCTGTCATATTCTGTGTTTGCCATCAACATTAGCATGAATGAGTCCACAGGGTACTCATCCTTTGAACTCTTGTACGGTCATATGCCCATGCTACCTGTTGATGCTGCACTCTCATTCAAACCTCTGGCCCATATCCTTGACATATCCACCTATGAAACGGAGATCAAACGCCATTTCACAAATGCCTTGACCTTAATCCAAAGTTGGATTGAGAAATCACAGGCGACTCATGCTCAGTCTTATGACCCCATGGCAGGAGATGTCTCATACAAAGTAGGGGATCAAGTGCTCAAACTGTGCACTTCCAGCAAACTGGTCTCATGCCTAAATTGCTGCCCATTTATGATGGGCCCTATCTTGTTACAACATAATCAAATATATCACATAATATCCTAAGGTCACCATTGGTCTTGAGACAGATCAAGAAGATATTGTGCATGTTAATCAGCTTTGACACTATGTGTCACCTGATCAGCCCAGTGAAGCAGATGAGTTACCTCCCACTTCACAGGTTGTCGAGTCCGCACCACTGTTATTTCCTTCAAAAGTCAGGACTTTATGCCCAATCTAATTGACCCACTTCTTGATGCAGAAGTCTTCGGCTCCTAATCAAGACGCTCTTCTCTTCTTTGTCCCTGCTTAGGGAAGAGGACGTTCTTTTTTAAAGGACCGCCATGCCCCTCACAGAACTTCCATTTTTTATCCATGCTGGGTCATTAGTGGAAAGAAGAGAATGAGCAGCGACCAAAGCATCTAAACAAGGCTATAGGCACATCTCCATGATAGCACCACACCACAGGGGCATCTTTGTGATAGCCCACATCTCGCCCCTAAAATTATTCCTTTCCTCTCCTTATAGACTCCCACACAAGCCACCCACCCATCACCGACCTCACAGGCCATTTGACATCAGCAACATCATGCATCACTGGCCTCTAAAACCATTCAACGTCAGCAACTCTAGGCATCACCGACTTCCAGTCATTATATCACCCAATGAGCCAGAAGTACACTGAGAATCCAATGGACACTTGACCACCAGCTGTCGCAAACATGGACAATCAACCATGCTGCACAACCCTCTACCACGACAAGGCCGAGGAAGCCCTTTTTTGAAGGACCACCATGTCACGTGCCCACGAATTTTCCCAAGTGTCATGTGATTTCCATTATGCTGATATTTTACATTTTTCACCACTTTTTATTTCACAGTTACTTACTTTTATTTCGTTTTGTTCATTATGTTTCACATGCATTTTTCTGTGACGTTTTTGTCATATTTTGTTGTTTTCCTTTTTGCATGTAGGCTGCAGTGTGACCCTTTAATCAAAACTTCTCCCAAACGAGCTCCATGAGCTCATGGCCATAATTGGGCATCACATGCGCCTCTTATCACTAAAACTAGTGATGTTTTTGTGATGCAAAATGGCTAGTCAAGAAGTTTTCATTAATGACATTCATATGTCTAGCATGGGCGTGAAACTCATTCCGCATGCTAAATGTATTCGAACTGGAAAATGTCTATGTGACCATAGGCATCTTCTGCACTGTTTTCCTCTGCAGAAGTTAGCTTGGGCATTGTTAGCTCCACCCAGGCCATATGGCATGCCCAAGAGGCTCTTAAAAGTGCCTGTTTCTTTAGTTTTTCACTCATTCTCTGGGTTCAGTGCTCACATCCAGTTTTGTCTTTAGCTCACGTCTGCCGCCTTACTTTGTTTTAATAAATTTGAATATTGGTATTCCCCTTGCATTTGCCGCCCCAATTTGCATAAGCAATCCATCGCCTACCTTGTGCCAGGTCTCCATCCATACTCACCCGTCGAATAGGAAGAGAGTCGCCCCGACCTCCAGCACCTACTAGTCCAAGAATCAACTGGACCACCCCTCCTGTTTGTCGACCAAAATCCGAAACCAGGGACCCATCACCCTATGTCGAATCGGGTTTTGAGAAGCAGGACTAGGTAAGTCCTCTCAGGGGATTATTGTTGTTGATGGTGTATTTTAGGGCACCCTTCTCTTAAGTCAGTTAACCCTTGAGTTTCCCCTCAATTAAAAGGGCTCTTGTTCCCCTCGGGTTAGGGCTAAAAAGGGGATCTTTTGGTTAACAATAAGGTCCCCAAATCAGGTCATTTTTTGAATGACCTTGTCAATCTTTCATACTGAATGGGACCAGAGATTGTGGCCCCTAACCTGGTGGCATTGTCCATTACTCTACAGCAGCACCCCAGGACAGCACCAGAGTACCCTATAGACCTTCCTATGGCTGGTACTAGCCAGGTTAGGTTCCCGAAATGAAAGAAAGGGGCCACCCATTCGGGTCGCAGCATGTCACTCACAGTGACATGGCCATATTCTTCTATCAATATGGCATGGGTTTTCCATCAATGTGACAGATCATGTTATCACATTATTCGACATGTTATCACATTATTCGACCCACTATTCATTTAATGTGACAAAAGCAACAAATAGTGAAATGGAAATAAAAAAGATGCAAAAAATAAACAGCAGAGCATGAAGCAAGGAGTTAAACATAAAAAAGAATGAAGCAATAAGGCTACAAATAGAGAATAAAAAAAGTAGATAAACAAAACAAGGAAATGAAGAAATAAATACCTCATGAAATCAATCAAAAATGACTGAAAGAAAGAAACTATTGAGCAAATGCTGAAATAAACACTCTGAAATAAAAAATGAATAAAGCGATAAGGAAGGAATTATAGAAAGAAATACAAAAAAATGAAAGGAATAAACATGTACTCAAAGAGACAAAGAAATGAAACAAAGAATGAAACGACAAAAAAGAAGTCAAACATGGAATGATATGAAACAATAAAGGCTTAAATGGAGAAATAAACTAAAAAGACAGTAAGAACATGACAAAGAAACCAACAATAAAATGAAACAAAAAGTTTAACATAAAGGAATAAAGCAATAACTCATAGCAAAAGGTAAAAAACAAGAAAAAAGAAAGATGAACAATAAACAAGCAAACAACAAAACAGAAAAAGTGAAACAATAAGTCAAGCAAAAATCGTAGGAGGCACTACAAATAGTAAAAGCAACGAACAATTAAGATACAAATACATTAATAGTGAAATAAACGATGAAACAAAAATAAAGAAAATAGAAAAAATGATACAAAGAAGGAAAGGTAGAGGAACCAGAAAAAACCGCCAAAATCAACAACGAAGAATCAAACAAAAATTGAAAAATAGAAACAATAAAGAAAAACAAATAATCAAGAAATATGATAGAAAAAATAATGAAAGAAAGAGTCAAACAAAGAAAGAGCAGAAAAAGAAAGAATGAGTAAGAAAAGAAATAGTGCAATAAACAAAGATATTAACAGGGGAGTGCAGAACCAAAGAAAAACAGAAGGAAAGAAACGGACAAAAAAGAAGCAAAGAAAGAATGAAACAAGGAAAAAATGGAGTAATGAAAGAAGGGAATAAGGAAGAATGAAAATGAACTAATTAATTAAATTAAACAAAGAAATTAGGAAATAGGCAAAATAAAACCTATGTGCCAAGAAGGGCCACTGAAGGCCAAAAAGGCCAGCTTTACCATTCTGGGATGATCAGTGTGCAATGAGTATTATAATTGCCATTCTACTTCAAATGCCTCGACTTAACTAGCGTATGTATCATCCAATTGGCCAACTCTTAGCTTGATTAAAAGCTCCACCTAAAAAAAAGTTAAACACTGGGTAAAGTTCCCCCATTATCATAGTTCATTCCAGCTGGCTAACTTGTTCCTGTTTGTTCCAAAGCGCCTTTCAGTTCTGTTAATATGTCATCTTTGCATGTTGAAGGGCTTCCTGGGTGGTGCTGTAGCTGTCCCACCATTGGCCAATGTTGGGGTAGGTGTAACCATCCCGACCAGGGCTCAACAAAAATGGCCGGGTTCGGGACCCATGGATTGGCTACAACATCAATCCTACGGGTGGAATGTTGTATGTTGCCATACAACATCCCTCCCCCCTTGGAGCAACAGGGGGGCCCCCTGGTACGGTCACCAATGTCGTATTGCATGCTCGTATGCCCTCGGCTACCTAGCTGCGGTTCTTGGGAGATCCAATCTGGTACGGCCCCTGACGCTAACCCGGTACTAATTACAATCCTACTGCAGTTATCTGAGACTGGATGTACGAAGATATTTATTTTGAGCAAACGAAAAGTGTAGTAAAATACAACGATGAAAGTAAGTGTGAAATGAATATGCAAAGTGCCAAAATACGTGAACACAAACGCCTGACTCCTCCCTGCTTCGTTGATCCTTCTGTTCGTCCCTGTTCACAGAGCCACAGGGACTTCAGGATATCTTAATCCCGGGCCTAAGTTGAAACTCGTCAAAAGACGAACCAAGTCTACCTGACTCCAGAACAACAACTCACTGATTTCCTTGACCAAAATTGAGCGTCGAAACTCCTCAGGCCGCGTAGGCTCTCAAGGCGAATACGCAATGTGGAACCAATAATACAAAATAAACGTAAGCGGGGAATGCGACCACGTTCCTTCCCGAGTCACCGCGAATAGTCACAAAGCGTCCGATCCCCCGGATAGGAGGACAATAATATGCAAAAAGGAGACGATTCTCCACCAATAATAAAAAACGACGATAATGATAAGAAGATTAATAAGAATGAAAAAATACACTGCGACGCGCCTAACATCAACTTGCAAGTAGTATGCAAAACTTTCGCGCCCACCATTTATTTGTTTTAGACCAAAAATATGTGTGACACAAACCGTTTTATCAGTTTGTTTACCTAATAATAAATGGAAACACTTTAACAACAAAGAGACTTTAGGAAATGGAAATGAGGTAATTAGAGGACCGAAGGTCAGAGGAATTGACCCTCTGACATGCATGGTCTTTCGAGCCACCATAGCTGCAGTGTAGTTCGTCACGGATCAGCTCATCGACGTAGTTCCAGGCGCAAATCGTCTTCCAGTTCGTCTAAATTGACCAATTCCGGAAGTTCTTCAACCATTTGCGGTTCTACTGCAAATTTGTCATCGGATAATTGACACTTAGCTTCTTTAATCGACAAGAACGATTCTTCTCAGGCTCAGGGTTCCATTGAACCAATTATTGAAGGTTCCTCCTCAGAGGTTTTTCCTTCCCACAATTTACAATATGGTTCCATCGAACCTATGACAAATCCGGAACCACCTTTGATGGTTCGAGATAATGGCTCAGTTCAGCTGGACTCTGCTTCTATGCATTCTGTTCTAAAGGAGCCTCTGCCTCATTCCAATAACCCTTTGGTTTTGGATGATAATTTAAGCCTGATGTCAGCCGGCTATTTGGTCGATCGCAAATATTCACGATCTGCTCCTTCAACTTCCAGCAAAGCGGCTATTCCGACTTTTTCGGATTCTTTGAAACTGGAATGTGAATGCTTGCTGCTTACAAGCGGGACCCAGGATGTGGTTATATCAGAATTACGAAGTTATTTTGAGGATCCTATGTTATGTTTGGAATGTTACTCGAAAATGTTGGTTTCAGATTCCCCAGTGGCTTTAGCCCCAGTAATGGACGAGGACCTTAGATCTTTCTTAGGAAGAGACAAGAAATGGCTTATTAGAAAAGATGAACATTTTCGTTGTTTACAACAGTCTGTTGTTGAATGAGCCTACCTGTGGGCCTAATTGATGAACAGGATCAAGGATCATTTGATCCAGTTTGTGCTTCTAATGCTATTAAGCGCAGCCTTCGTCACATCAGCTTCATTTTACAGGATATTGTTTATGACAGGCGCTGCAAAATTCTTTAAAATGTGGAAATGGTAAGCTATTTGTTTAAGGACATTGCGTCCATGCCCGTTTCATCGAAAGATCCGGTAGCCTGCTGTAGAGATGCAGACATGATATTATCGCCACCTCTACTCTTTGGCAAGTCTTTGTGTGGCAGTTTCAAAGATTATGGTCATAAAAATGGCCTGCATGATGCTCTCAGGAAATTGTCATCTTTGGCACCTAGACAATCATCAGTTGGTGGGTTTCAACCCCCTTTGTCTGTTCATGGTGCATTGCATCAACATTCCCAAAGTTTGCGTTTCTATTCCAGCACCAGAAAGTTTTGGGACCGTCCTATCCATTCTGGGGATTCTTTCTGGTACTGAGTGCAAGATTTTTGCATCTTGCACATCCCCATTAATTGCTGGCTGCTTAGCTTTTTTCCTTACTAATTGGTCTAGATTGACCTCTAATAGACGGCCATTAAACACAGTGTCAGGCCTACAGATCAAATGGGAAAGTATTCCACCTAAACAGAAAGTTAGGCCTTCGCCAATCAATTTTCACCTCAAGATCAGTCTGTAGCATCTAAAGAGTTCATTTCCCTTTTTTGTCTAAGGGTGCTATCGAACCCGTGTCTAAGGGTGCTATCGAACCCGAACCCGTTTTATCACCCCTTCTGATCTTTATGTACCTCGTTTAGTTTTCCCAAAAAGAATGGTGATATGCGCCCAGTAATTAATTTGTGACCCCTCAATGCTTATGTAAAATATGAGCATTTTAAAATAAAAGGCATCTTTACGCTAAAAGGTTTATTCCATTTGAACGATTGTGTGGTTAAAATTGACTTGAAGGATGCTTACTTTGCTGTCCCTGTTCATATGACCGAAAGTTTATCTGTTTTGAATGGGACAATCATTTGTATCAGTTTACGTGCATGCCCTTTGGACTTTCTTCAGCTCCACGGGTTTTTACAAAATTATTGGAGCCTGTAGTTTCTGCTTGTCGTCAACTTGGTATTCCCATAAAAATTTATTTGGACGATATGTTAATTTTAAATGCGTCCTATGAGAAGCTAAAAGCCGATGCCTGTTTTGTGGGGTTTCTTTTGGCCCAGCTCGGCTTCATAGTTAACAGTGAAAAATCGGAATTGGTGCCAAAGACGTCAATCACTTTTCTCGGTTTCATTATTTCTTCCAAAACTTCAACACTAAAAATTCCGCACGATAAAGTTGATGACATTTTAAGGCAATGTATTTCTCATCTACAGAAGCATACTGTAAAACTGCTTGTCGCAGTTTGTTTATTGGGAAAATTCGATTCAGTTAGTCAGGCTTTGTTACGTGCTAGTCTATTCTCTAGAGAATTGCAGGCTTGCTTGATTTCTGGTTTAAAACAACAAAATTATAATCACCACATTATTCTTTCATATGAAGCCAGAACAGAACTTGAACTTTGGTCTAAACAGTTAAATTCCTAGAATGGTAGAAACATTTTTCCAGACCCTGTTTCTCGAATCATCTTTTCAGATGTTTCTGATGACGGCTGGGGCGTTTTTTGAGATTCCCACAAAGCCGATGGTCTCTGGAAAAACGATGAATTAAATTTGCATATAAAGTATAAAGAACTTTTAGCAGCCTCTACGGCCTAAAAATTTTTGCTTTCATGCATGATAATTCTATAGCTATTGCCTACATCAACAAGCTAGGTGACACTAAAACAGATTCCTTTGCCATTTGTCCATTAAAATTTGCTCTTGGTGCCTCGATCGTCACCTGAACATTAAAGCAACACATATTCCTTGAGAATTTAACATTGAAGCTGATTGATTATCCCGAAATTTTGCTGACAGCAGTGACTGGCATTTGAATGCAGCAATTTTGATTTTTTTAATAAAAAATGGGGTCCTCCATTGATCTTTTTGCTTCAAGGCATAATATCCATTTAGAACATTTTGTTCCATGGAAGCCAGACCCTGATGCTTCTGCTT
Organism: Romanomermis culicivorax; assembly: GCA_963922205.1. Classification (NCBI taxonomy): domain Eukaryota; kingdom Metazoa; phylum Nematoda; class Enoplea; order Mermithida; family Mermithidae; genus Romanomermis; species Romanomermis culicivorax. Next base: position 615,173 of record CAWUHX010000102.1, on the reverse strand, counting down.
TTGATGGTTTTATTCTTTGCTGACATGAATTTTTTGCTTTTGTTTTTCCTCCTTTTGCTTAAATTGGCAGGACTATTCAGAAATTTAGATTAGACTCTGCTACAGCTGTGCTAATTGTTCCAGTTTGGCCGACTCAACCGTGGTGGCCCCAACTGCTGGCTCTAGCCGTCAATTTTCCCTTATTGCTTCCCCAAACGCCGGATCTTCTATCGGACCCATTAGGGCTTCCTCATCCCATCGTGCTAAGCAAAATACTTCGCCTTTCGGCTTGGAAAATATCAGGAGTTACTGGCAGACCAGCGGTATTACAAAGGAGACTGCTGACGTCATGCTTCAATCATGGTCTAGCAGAACACAGAAACACTATAATTCGGCCATTAAAAGTGGCATCGCTGGTGTTCTTGACAATAAATCGATCCCTTTCGACCTGCTGCATGCGAATTAGTTCATTATTTATTGCTTTTGCATAAAAGTAATCTAAAATACAGCACCTTAGCTGCAGCTAAATCAGCTATTTTTACCTATTTATAGTCTGTTTTTTATACAATGCTTCCAAATAGAAAAATGACACAAATCAGAACTGTCGTCAAAATCATTTACACAGTTACTGTAAAATTTTTTACTCAAAAAATTGTTAAAGGCTGAGTCAATACGCTCACAAAGTTCCAGCCCTATACGATATATCGTTTATCAGAAAATCGTAAAAATCAAAAATACTACTTGCTTTCCACTTTCATTATTTAGAGGCATTTCAAGAAAAACAAACTACAGGAGAAATTCGCTGCGACCTGACAAATATTCATTAATCACACGTTTCTTGAAAGGATTTTTTAACCTTAATCCACCTAAACCCAGTTATGCCTCAACATGAGATATTGCTCTTGTTCTTCATTTTTTGAAAGATCTCTGGCCTAATGTAACTCCCATTTTCCCTCAAGACTAGTTTTAGTCAGGCATTTCTTGGGAAGATAGTATTCTGTTCTTGACTTCTCGCCCCTGAGTGAGGAGTCTTTCCGAGGTTTAGGGCAGGCGCAGGGAAGCACTGGCGTTAAGGTCGATCCCTGGCTATCTCTCCTGCACTTCAATTCTTCTTACTGATTTCAACTCCTTCCTCCGACCTGACGGATCAAGGAGGCAAGAAATCGGTCAGAGACGCCCAAAGATCAATCTAACTTTTCAAATACAACACTTCCCATTAGGGCTAAGGCTCAAGCTCTCTACAAAGCCCTTTCCAGAACTAGGATTGGTGACGTTTCTCTCATCATCTACAGGCAGTCACTCTATGTGATAGGCTCTGTAGCACATTAGGTGGAGGTTATGACTAGCATTTCCTACCTACAGTACCCCAATGCCTGCGACTCCCATTGCATCTGCTAGCCCCCACTCTTGAGGCTGTTCTACTCCCATCTCATCCTCACAACAACCCTGCCTAATGTTACAGGATCAACCATTACTGAACATCCAATCAGCAACGACTGCACTTCTACAACATCAGAAGTTGATCAGATTCATTGACAGGAGTATGGGGGCTGGTCAGGGACCTACAGATATGAGAAAGACGATTTAGCAGACAACTCGGATGATGAAAAACGTTTACGAAGTGCAGAAACAGGAGCCCTGTACAAGAAAAAGGAGAGAGCTGCAGCGACCTCTGTGTCAAATCATTTTTCTCGTTCCACCAGCCAATGAGGCCCAGCTGGTTGGCGCAAAGAATATTTTGGTTGGGCTAAATCTTTCAATGCATGCTTGGCATGAGTAGCCGTCCATGTTCAAACAGCAACGCCTGAGGTTGCTTGAAATGTGGATATCCGGACAACTGGGTGAAAAGGTGCACATGGTATGGCACGACCTGAGTAAACAACTAAGCTCGATTTGAAAGGTGAGTTAATTATAATGACACCATGTGCAAACAATATCATTGAGATAAACCTCAGAAAATTTTTAATTAGTGTATTAACGAAGATCAGTGATGAATCATTACTTTCTTCATTTTATCGCCCACTTCCTTGTTATAACCTTGAGAAAGATAATGATAACCTCAGAGAAAATGAGCATGAAAATAAAAAAATGCTCACAGGCATGTGTTGTCTACACAATGTCCTAAAAGGTATGAAAACAGAGTCTGTCATGTTGAGCACAGCAGCACACACAAATACATTTCAGATACAACAGAGCTGACACAAAGATTTTCCGTGTGTGAAAATTTGCAAGATTTTGGGATAGGTTGCTTATGTCACGTCCTTCCTTGAGGTTTTGAGAGTTACTGTAGATTTATGTAGCAACTAATTAAATTTGGGTTTTGTCATTTATTCAAGAAGGTTAATGACAGTAGATATAATTTGGATAAGGCAATGTACAATAGGTGTGACAATGAGGCGATAAGGTGGGGGATGGGTGGCGCATAGCAATCCAACTTGTAAAGGTTGACATCCATAATTTATTGATTCATTTGTGAATAATGGACGACAATATTTTGATAAGCAGGGACTCGGCTGTTCCAGATCCCCTAAGATATAGGCAACGCTTGCCTCCCAACGAAACAAAAAACTTGTTTTTAAGGACAACGGACTTAAGTGCGGGCGAATGAAATCACGTAAAGACAAACTAGTAAAGCAGCAAGCATATGTCGCGTAAAATCCAAAAGGAAGGCTGACTCCTCTCTTTTTTGGGTCGACATCGATGTTCTTGGGGTGTGGTTCTGGAAACCCCACTGTGCGTTGGAGTATGATAGCACCGGCTACTTAAACTATATTTTCCAAATTGTTGAATTTTGAGGAAAAGTGTTTTAGAAGAGAAGTGTTTTAGAATGTGTCAATCTTTCTGTTTCATTGCTGAGTGCATGAGTGCAAAAATGTGTCAAAACAAAGTACTTAAAAAATAACCAAGTTTCCAACTCTGAAGCCAGGTTATTGAAAACAATAGAAAGAACTATTGGATTACTAATACGATACATGTGATGAGAAAACGAGGAATATGGCACATGATAAATTGTAAAAGTTTTTGAAAGATAAAACAGTCGTTTGGTTTACAGACAGCCAACCTCTTGTGTATATTGCTAGAAGAGGCAGCGAACGAAAATTTAAATAAAATGGCCTTTGACGTTTTTCAGTTTTTGAAATTCGACATTATTTGTCTCGATCTTTTTTGGATTCATAGGAATCGAAATCAAATTGCAGATCAACTGAGCAGAATCATAGACTATGATGACTGGAGTATATCTGATAAAATGTTCAATGTATTTCACCATACTTTGGGATCTGCACTCAATAGATCATTTCGCCTCTCGCAAAAATGCGAAATTACCTAGATTTAACTCACATTTTTGGAATCCTGGTACAGAAACTGTTGACTGTTTCACAGCCAACTGGTCAGGCGGGAACAATTGGTTAGTTCCACCTCCATACTTGATTATGAAATGTATTCTTCTTTTAAAAACCTCTGAGGCTCATTGCACACTGATCATTCCAGAATGGTAAAGCTTGTTGTGCAGGTCTTTTCTTGAGAGGCGTGAGAAAAGATAGAGACTTCTGGTCAGAACTGACCTGTTAGAACTACTCCCTTGGCTAGGCCTCAATGATAGTGCAACAGTCCGGTTCCCCAGACCTACAACAACAAAGATACTTTAACTTAGAAGCAGGGCCTCACCAGAGAGCTCCGCAGTCTCCTAGCTGAGACAAGGAATCCCCTCAGGGATAGACTTACTTGAGTATAACCCTTAGTGGATTTCCCAAGGCTTGCTGACTGCAAGCTGGCGCCTGGGCCTTTGGCCCTCCCCCTTCATCGGTCGGCGATATCTAAACAATAAACAAATATATTAAACAATATATCCGATGAAATATTAAAAAGAATGTGGATAAACCACAGTTTGTAATAAGCAAATAAAGTCGAAGTACTGGGAAATAGTTTAATGGATGCCAGCAAAATATACGAAAATATTATAAAAAACGATAATAGTGAACGAATGATTTTCACTATCATTTTTGGTCTTTCTTTGGTGCTCCACTTCTATGCAAATGTCTGCGCCGCTGGTCGTCCATTTCTTCGATTTGCATGGCGATTTCCCCACCTGATTTGCCATCAACAGGGTGCCCAACATCCCTCGCGCGTCGAAATGGACCTACCGGAGGTAGAAAAAAAAGTTTCGGCCGGGTTACCCCGGCATTAAAAGAATTAATCAAAAAGAAAAAAAATCTACTACTCCGGCTGGCTCCTGTTTTTACAGTTTGTCTAACTCCGACTCCCGTTTCACAGTCTGTCCTAATCGGACTCCTCTGCTGGTCATTGGACACAATGAATATCAAGGACTTCGCCACAATGGCTGGCAAGTGACGCCCATTTTGACCTCGGCCTTGATGGAATAACCTCCCGTCCTAAGGAGTATGACGATGACGTCGGGGCCGAATTTGGTCGATTTCGGGTTCGGCTGCTCGGGTCTACGTCAATTTGGCGTATGCCAATTTGGCGTATGACAATTTGGTGAAGACAATTTGGCGTATGTCAATTTGGCGTGTAAGTCAATTTGGCGTATATGTCAATTTGGCGTAATGTGTCAATTTAGTGTATGTACGTAGTCGTTTCGCATTTGACTAAGTGAAAAATTTAAATGTGAAAATTCGGTTTCAAATTAAACATTAAATTTTTAAAAAATTAGTAGTCGAATTTAAAATTTTGAAATGTTATAAATCTATTTTGTAGGTGGTAGAAGAAACAACTGCTTCAAATTTCTTGATATTTATGCATATTAAATTCGAATTTTCATGTCTCTTGAAACGAATTTTTTTTAAACCTTGTGTTATCTCCCCTCACATCCAATGACAGAAAACTTTTTTAGTGAAAAACTTTAACGTGAACTTTAACTTTTTAGTGAAAAACTTTAACAAAAAACCTACATAAAGCTGTGGCCATACTCATTGTGCAGGAATTGTGCGAACTGTCTAATTAAAACACAAATGCTTCCTCCATGAAAAGTTAAAAGTTATTAAAAATTTGGAGGAAATATAAATTTTTTTGCCATTTGGTGTAAATTTTGCCACAATTTCCAGTGTCCTCGACTACCAGCGAATTTCACAACTTGTCCTATGATTTTTAATTACTGAATACAAAAAAATTTGTTAAATCTAAGTCGAATGATGCCATGTGTTGTGTCTGATTATTTTTTCTTTCTCTACCGTCATCTTTTTATAATATTCTCATAAACAAGGTCATAAAATTTTATTATTTTTGGCCGGCCGCTGTTTCAACAGTGTCCTAGGCGGACAGATGACAGCATTTAATCATTTTCACACTCGCCTCTTGACCTGCACATTCCAATACAGGCATACAAAAAATAAGGTTTTGTGTCATTATGTGCAACTCGGTTGGATAATACAGCAATACGCCAAAGTGACATATACGCCAAATTGACTTATACGCCAAATTGGCATACGCCAAATTGTCTTCGCCAAATTGTCATACGCCAAATTGTCATACGCCAAATTGACGTGATCCCAGGCTGCTCGGTCTGCATGCTGTGGCAAATCTTTGGTCATGGGTCTAAGCCTATGCAAATCGTTTTCCCCCATCTCTATTTTTCTAAATTAAAATCAAAATACAAGATTATATTATACGATACAAGAAAGACAACGCGGGAATGTACGAATATCACAAAATAAAAATGCGCTAAAAATTGAGCATAAAATTGTGGCCAAAAATTTGAAAAATGTTTTTACAGTTGCGTTTTGCACCGGTTTGTCAAAAAGAAAATTTTAGTTGGCCAGCAGCACCGAAAATTTAAATAATATTTTTGGATTTTATAATTTTTTGATTTTTTTTGGATTTTGTGATTTTATTAGTTTTTTTGGATTTTGTATTTTATGAAATTAGTAAAAATATAAATGCGAAAAGAGAAATTTTGGGCCAAAATATGTGCGGCTAATTACTGCTGCTGCCCGCCGCCTCGGTAGCCTCCTAGAGGCCTTCCTTGATAGTATCCACTCTGGCCGGGTTGGTCTCGGGTCTGACCTCCATCCTGGCCCTGATTTTGGCCTTGCTGACTTCGGCTGCGTCTACCAAGTGGCTGAAAGTTCGGATTGTAGAATTGCACGTCCGGGTCTTGGCCTTGGTGTTGCCAGGTTCCTCGGCCTCTGTAGGGTCGCTGAGGGTGCCCTCTGAAGCCTCCTCTGGTTTGACCTTGGTCATACCCCAGTCTACTCCTGTATGGGGCCGGGTTTGAGAATGTGTCGTCTCTCCCCTGTTGCCTTTGTGCTGGACCACTGCTAGTGGAGCTGCTGCATTGCGGTCTTTGAGTCCGGAAAGTTGAATTCAAAGATTTTGATGATGTTGATTTTGACCTAGAAAGCGGACTTTTATAAGAAGTGCTAGCAGCTTCACTATACGACCTCTGGCTGGTCGCAGTAGATGATTGTTGTGTCATCGGCAGCTGTTTCTCAGCCGGAGGAAGTCTAGACACTTTAAACTTACTTGGGCTCTTGGCAGCCGTTCGCTGATATTTGTCAGCTTGCGGTCTGTCATCGACTGGTGCCTTCCTTTTAACACTCATCTGGTTTAACCTCTGCGAGCCCATAAAGATGTACTGGTTAAAGGCTGCAATGTAGACCTCATCTACGCGGTTTCCCTGGGCCTTGACGACCAGTTGTCTGTTCACAAACGAACACGCCTGGGCATACCACCTACCAATTGCCGTCGGCGTGATCGGCGCGAAATCCAACTGTAAAAAGATCATTAAGGTCACGTACCTAATGGCGGTAAAGATGTCTGAAGCATCATAGTCCTGAAGCCATCTGGGAATAAGAACTAGAATAATCCATTCCCAAATTTCCTCAGGGATGTGTTCTCCATCCAACATGAATCCACCCTGCATTTCGAATTGTTGGCGATAATTTTCATGAATCTCGGCCATGGCATCATTGACCATTCTATAAATAATAGGCCATTCTTGGCGGTCAAAGGCGAAATAATTGGCGACCTCTGGATTTTGGAATGAGATTGGCCCAATTAGGCGCCTTTGTTCTCGTTGCCACTCCCAATAATCAATCAGAGTTTCTGCCAATTGACCAGGAGTGACAAACTGCTGTGGCTCCCTTTCGGGTTTTTTAACCACCACATTCAGTTTGACCTTCTTGATCAACTTCTCCTCCGATTCAAGATTGGGCTTTACCAATACACTTCCCACAGGTTTACTACTTTTTGCAGTATAGCTGGCGGGAATGGACTTGGATTTACCAGATGCCATACTGACTTCTCCGCTGGTTTTCGATACCGTTCGCGTCTGAGTGTACGATGCAGTGGACGCTGCTGTCCTATCCGATTTCGTCTGGCCTTTGGAGGTCTCCGTTTGCGTTTGACTCTTGGCAGTCTCCATCCTGGTTTGACTTTGAGTAGTCTCCGTTCTCGACTTTCGACTTGTCGAATATTCTGGGGTTGTGGTTTCTTTGGCCGTATCATAAGTGTCATTTTTGGAACCAGTGGCGGCCCCTCCTTGTTGCTGCTGACTTTGAGCTGCAAGTCTGTGTGCTTTAGCTTTACCTAGCTTTTTTCTACGCCTTACCTTTTCTCTGGCCAAGTGTCGGATAAATTTTTCCGAAATACCTTCAGCTAACATCTGCTGAACTTTCTCTGGGGAATATACTCCAGGGATTCCTTCCTCAGTTATTTTTCCCCTTTTCATCAGCTCTGTTGCTGCAATGTCTGAATCTGAGCTGTTGTCGGCTAAAGCCTGCTCCTTCAGCTTTCTTTAAATTGCCCTCTGAGGCAGGAATTCCTGCTGCGTCAGCCTTCTCTGTTCCTGTATTTTGACCTGTAGGGCCTCATGCTTCGCTTGCTGATCAAGATCCTTAGGATCCTTAGCTTTTACCGGTATCTCCTGGGATGCCTCTTGCATCTTTTCCAGTCTGAGGTCGATTCCCGACATTTTAGACATTGCTTCATCTATTTGAGTCTGGATCTTTTCCTCCTCAACAGCCTGTTTCTGAGTTTTGACCTTCATCAGGTCTTTATTCTCCGATGTCTGGCCCTCAGACTCCAGAATCTCACCTTCTTCTTCCTCTCCTTCAACATCCTCCTCTGAACTAGACTCAGAGTCTGAATTTCGTATCTTCGGCAACAGTTGCTTTACTTTAGCTGGCAAAACAGCTGGTGCCGGAGGTACTGATTGCATAATGGTGACGACTTCTGGCTCAGGCCCGGCCGGCTGCTGTACCTGAGTTACCTGAGTCGGATGTGCCACTGCTGGTTGCGTTGGCGGCGGCACCACAACTACCACTGCAGCTGCTTGCATAGCATCGGTGTCCAAAGCTGGTTGTTTTGCTTTGACCACCGGCGCTGGCGCTTGCGGCTGCATTTTAACCTGTCCCGACCCTTCGGCTTGCGCCATTTGGGAAGTTGAGGGACGATTTACTGGTACCTTAGATATCAACTCACCGGCTGGGGTATAAGTTAGCTTATACCCAGGCATTTCTGAAGCGATTTGTCTCTCCCGGAAGCTTTTGCTAACGAATTCCGGTCTGAGTTCGAGCGGGTTTCGTGGTGCATAAGTTGTTGGATAATCGGTCGGCTGTGCGTCTTCGGTCATGGGATACGGCAATCCCGGTGTCAAAGTCTCGAAGCCTACATAGTAAAAAGTTACATAAAAGTAAGGATTCACCTTGTAAGCTTCATCCTTTAGTAACGATTTGTCGTTGCCGATTTGTAGAATTTCCTCAGCTTCTCTAAATCATAGTGGGACGAATCCAAACCGATTTTGCCAAGTGTATACCCCTTTTTTGGATGGAAAACGGGGTTCCGAGGGTGGTAACTTCGCTGCTAATTCTAAATAATAAGCCAGGCGGTCGCCTGACTTCCAGGACATGCGTTTTATCATCTCCTGGCCTTCTTTAGTATAACTATTCAAAAAATTATAATTTAGCAGTGCGCTAGTTTCATAGTCGCATTCCGCTCTTGAATGAGGCCATGCCAAGTGATAGGCCAATGGCATGAACTTACAGATGACCTCTAACTACGGAAAGTTTCGCTCATCTAACATGCTCAAAATTTTGGCCAAATTCAGCGTGTAAAAATTCGTTTTATAGGCTTGTCTGTGGCCTTCTATACCCACTGGGTAATGGTTATTAGATGAAAACACTTCCTGTGGAATTTCATCGGGCTTCCTGGCTTGTTGCCAGTGTAGCTTAGCGTTTTCATAAAGCGTCAAAGAGATCTTACTCTCTAAATCCCAATAGTATCCACCTAATTTGAGATTTTCCAGGATATCTTTGGCGATATTAACCCAGTCTGGTATTTGAAAGTCCTGAATTTCATCGGGATCACTATCTTCAGTGTACCCATCGTCCTTCATTGGTTTACTATCTCTCGGGAGTAACGGATAAAAACCACTCGGTAACTGAACTCCCTGCGGACGAACGGGGTTACACTCCATAGGTGCAGTATAATAACCTGTGTTATTTCCCTGCATTTGTACTGCCCAATGGTTGTACATTTCACACTTCATCATATGGTACACCATATTAGGCTGTACCTGATCGGTTTCCAATACTGGGGAGCCTAGCCCCATTTCTCTGTTTACGTTGCCTAGTATCATTAGATATTGTTGATAAAAATGTAAGGCAACACTATTGATCTGTTTGGGATCAACCTTGTCATGATCGAAAATCTGCATTTGCATTAGCAGTTGATCAGCCATGCCATAGTGAATGGTGGCAAACATAACCAATAACAAATAATATGCATCTAGAGCTGCGTACCTAAGCTCTTCCGGCAGTATACCTCTTTTGGCAAACCGATCATGGTTCGCTTTTAGTGAAAAATCATATTGGTATGGGCCCACGTCTATTAAATAAAATTCCATGAACAATCCCTTTAACCGAAAGGTTTCGGGACAAATACCTGTCTGAAAACACTTTTTCTCCAGGTTAACCCCTACCATGGTTAAGGCCAAACGGTCTAAATCAAAGTAATGACCTTTGTTCTTCCTAAGATATTCCCTTAAGGGGACAGTTTTGTCCCTATCCGTATTATCTCACCCTGAACCACATACGTTATAAATACTTACCAAGTCCTCCAGTACCGAATATCCGGCAAACAGCATGTGGGAATTGGGGAAATCCTGGAGGCTTGTCCATTCCTTGAGCATCAAGGTCGTCGTATCCATAACGTACGTTTGACTTTTGGTGAGCACGAAGCTTACGTAGCGGGCAAATTCTTTTCCCATCAGATTGTCCACCTTTCTCATTTTGAACAAGGCGGTGACCTTATCCTGATGGACTTTTTCTACGTCAAATCCACAAACTGGTTGTCCTCTGAAGATTGATACTTCTCGGATAAAGTGGAGTACTTGGCTGACTTTCCCGATGTCTACCATTCGAGGTTCCTTGGGATTAGCCCGCCAGTATCCAAAAGTGGCTTTGAACCACTGGTCCAGTTCGTGAATTCTCACGACCCTTTTGACGTTGTAATCTAAACATTAAAGATACTATTAATTTCGGTGGTTATTCCCCTTTTTTCAGCATATTTCTCGGGTCTATACTACACCAGCACCACAACACCAAGCAGGTTAAGTTTTGCAGAAAATAAATTTAGTGCAGGGTTATTAGGTGAGCCACTGATATACAAACATTGAGCTGGTAGGCAACTTACCAAATCTTACCCTTGCTACCTCTATATGTTGGGGAGGGTAGACCTGATCCGATTGTCCACCACTTGATCGGACACCAATCTCTGACCAGCTGCTTGAGCGACCAACTACGCTCCATTCATGGCGCTGTATTTACAATTTTTATAGCGCTCGAGATTGATAATTTTTAATGATTTAGATATCGAAAAAGTAATTTAATTTGATTTGAAAATGAATAATTTTTTGATAAATTTTGATGATAAAACTTTGAAATGGCTGAACCCAAGGTTCTAGGTTTCCCTTGAATTGTCTAGCTCTCGGTATTATCAGGTATATTTCCAAGTTTGGAAATTCCTTGATTGGCTTTGAGCTTCCGATTCTCAGTACTCCCATTTTTTGTTCCCTCTAAGTTCTAACCTCCTCTGCCCTTTGGAGCGCCGAGCTGGTCTTCCAGTGACTTCTGGGCATTATCCGTGATTTCCAAGAATATTTGATAAAAAAAAAGCCCGAAACTTACCATCGATGAAGAAAAACCGGTTGTCTTGCCGGTGCTGGGCTCTGCCAAATTCAATGTGGCGCTCTGTGTGCGACCACTCACGTGTCGGAGCTTGTTGGCGGTTCTGCGCGCCCTTTCCCATTTCTTTTCTTTTCGAAATGTTTTCTTTCTTTCGATAAAATTTGTAAAAATTTTAAAATTTTGAACACTGAAAAAGTTTAATCTAGCAGTTCTGTTAATTTCCTTTTTATCGCAGTTCAGGGAATGTTTTACTTCTTCCTTCAGATGGAAGTTTAGAATTCAGATGAGTGGGGCAGCTATTATTTGATTTTAGAAAAATGAAAAGTTTGAAAATTATATTTTTTGGAAAAATATCAGAAATATTTTGGGTTGACATTTTTGTCTAAAATTCCGAAGAATTTTTCCCAAAGTCTGAGATAAATATGAAAAATTTACAAAATAAATACGAATTATATTTAAATATTACAAAATAATACATATTTAATTTAAAATAAGTACCTACACGCGTGAGATATGTACATAAATAAAAAAAAAATCAGCACGAGATCGCGCATAGATTCGCCTTGGGCAAATTTCCAAATGATTTCATTTGGTTTGGCGCTCCAGTCGTAACTGTTTGCGCCATATTGGAAAGTAACGTGTTTTCGTCAGGTGGTGCATCCTGATTGGCTTGCGCTATTTGTGGCAAGACTCTAGTGGTCTCGTAACGAAAATGTTTCAACCAGCTGATTGGAACAATTTGGCGATTTAGCGGGTTGTCCCAATGTACAATGGTGACAACATTCTCTGCTTCTCGCGATATGTGGGTAACTATGAATGGACCGGACCATGGTAGTCCTAATTTTTTCTGCTTATCTACTTTGAGCAGAACCCAGTCCTTTTCTTCGAACCCATTTTGTTTGGACTTTTTATCGGAGTATTTCTTCGATTTTTTGGCAGCACTCTGGATATTTTTGGCTATATCCTCGTAAAGGTTGACTAAATGATTGGTCAACACAAATTTGTATGCCTCTGCATTGCTGTCCGGCATTAAAATATCATATGCTTTCAATAAGTTTAACCCGAAGGTTGCCTCGTGACCTCTAAGCAATGAAAATGGGGATTGCACCGTAGCTGCATGTGGTGTGGAATTATAAGCAAACAACACGGCTTTCAAGTATCTTGGCCAATTATCTTTTTCCTCAATGGCCACCTTTCTGAGCTGCTTGATGAGTGTCTGATTAAACCTTTCTACCATACCATTTCCTTGTGGATGGTAGGTTGTCGTATAAATTTTCCGACACTCTAGTAACTTGCAGATTCCCTTCATTAGATCTGAGGTAAAACAACCTCCTCTATCACTGAGTAATTTCCATGGAGTCCTATGTCTGAATACAATTGATTGTAGAAAGGTATCTACAATGGTGCTAGCTGACTGATCCAGGATCAGTTCAGCTTCAACCTACTTTGTAAAATAGTCTTGAAAGACTATGACATATGGTCTCTTCTTACTAAGTGGAGAAATACTCACGATATCCACTGATACTATATCAAAGGGACCGTGTGGAATAATAGGTATCAGTGGAGGAATTTCCGTGTTTCCCTGATTAGCCATTTGACACACTGGACAAAATTTTATCCAGTGCCTGACATCCTTTTCAATTCCAGGCCACCAGTACCATTTCTTAATCATAGCAAGGGTCCTTTTGAACCCCTGATAGTCATCATCACGGCACCATGGTACTGGTGCAAAGTATTGTCCCTTACGCAGGATGGGACGACCACATGATCATCCGATCCATGTCTGGCTTCGCGGTATAACACTTCATTTTGGATATAAAATCCACTGTGATACTTGGTTGTCCCATTTGGACATAATCTTTCAAAGTATGGTTGTAATACCTCATCTTTTCTCTGCAAGAGGGCCATGAGATCATCTCTAAGGAGTCCTTTTGGCAACTCATTTTCTTTGGGGTCTGCCAAAGTAAACTCCGGTTCTTTTTCTGGGTATAACCAGGTAACTTACCTTTTTCCTTTTTCCTTACCTTTTGGCTCTGAAAATAATGGAGTACCATCTTCAGGATTCTGATCTGTCAGGATTCTGAATCTCTTCACCAAATTGAGATGCTTTTTCTCAATTAGCTGTGCTTCTAGGACTTTCAGATTCGACTCTGGTTTATCCTCTGAGAACATAAGTTCTCATTTTGGGGGTATTTTTTCCACTTGGATGTCTTGTTCATCCATCCTTGACAAGAAGTCTGCTATGGCATTTTGTTTTCCAGGCACATACTCTAGTTTATGGTTGAACTGAGAGATGAACGAGTACCATCTTTTCAATTTACCATTCCTCATTGCGTTGACCTTCATTGACAACAACGGTTTGTGATCAGTTCTTATAATCACTCTATGACTTACTAGGTAGTGCTTGTATAACTTTAAGCCATACACTATTGCCAAGCACTCTTTTTCCATGGCTGACCACTTCTTTTCGTCCGCCTTTAAAATTCTGCTATTATAAGCAATTACCCAGCGGTCCGACTTGCTCTCCTGGTAGACAACTGCTCCTACTGCCGTTCCGCTGGCATCTGTCTGAAGGACAAAGTCTGCAGACCCGTCCAAAACCAGATACCTTAGAAAAGGCACTGACAATAGTGCTTCTTTTAGGCTCCTAAAAGCCTGATGGTGAACCTCCCTAATTTCCCAAACACAGTTCTTCCCAGTTAATTTATACAATAGTTCAGCGTGTTTGGCCAACCATGGTATGAACTTTCTACACCACTGCAACATTCCTAGAAACCTTTGCAGCTTACGTTTAGACTCTGGGAATGGTTAATCTTTAATAGCTTTGACCTTCTTCGGATCTGGGGATTCTCCATCTGAATTTAAAATATGTCCTAAAAAATGGACTCTCTCTGGGAGAAATTCACACTTCTTTGGTTTCAAGGTCAAATGAGCCTTCCTTAGAGCTTGCAAGACTAGCTCTAAATTAACTAGGTGTTCCTCAAATGTATTTGAGAACACAATTATATCGTCTATATATACTAGACAGATTTTCCAAACATATGGATGCAAAACTCTTTCCATCATACGCTGGAACTCTGCTGGTGCATTTTTTAGGCCAAAGGGCATGACTTTAAATTGATAAAGCCCTTCTTGGCATATGAAAGCAGTTTTTTCCTTGCTTTCTTCATCCATTGGCACTTGCCAATATCCAGATTTGAGATCTAGGGTTGTATAAAACTTGGCTTTACCTAAACAGTCTAGATAGTCATCCATTCTTGGAATGGGATACTTATCATCCTTGGTAACGTCATTTATACCCCTAAAGTCCACTACTGGTCGCTTGGTACCATCTTTTTTACCTACTAGAAATAACGGAGCTGCCCAAGGCGACTTTGATGGCTCAATTACACCCTTTTTGAGCATATCTTGGACATGCTCACGAACATGTGGCCGTAAATTTATGCCAGTCCTGTGGTACCTTTTTGCCACAGGTGCTGCATCGCCTGTATTTGTTTTACAGGTCAAGTAAGGTGTAGTAGTTGGAGGATCATTGGGCAAACTGAACACGTCAATATATTTTGGGAGACATCATAAAGCTTGTTCCAATTGTTCAGATGGTATGTTGGATTTAGCCAGCATATTGTACAAAGCTTCCTTGAACTCTTTCTCATCCAATTGAGTCGACTCATGTATAGCTTGGACTGCACAAGCTTGCAGCTTCTCCAAATCCTCAACTATCTTCCCCTTTAGTTGATCTTGGTTATCAGTATCGCACAACACTGAATTAGTATGGCCAATTATTTGATTTCTTTTCAAATGACATCCTGATCCTGTGTTGTTGGATACCATAACTACAAAATCATCTTTTGTACCATCTACTATGGTACTATCTATGTGGAACCTCTCTTCATTTTCTTCAGACTCTATTATGATTCCATTAGGGCGATTTTTGCCTACCTCATCCCAAAGCTTTGCTTTCAGAAGTATATCAGTACCACTTGGTAAGTAGATCATATTCACACTCACCACTGGCACCGAAACTTTTAGCAGGCAAATCTTTGGCTGATATTGGTCGGTGGCGCTCATCGTGGATTCTGTGGTGCTCATGGTCATGACCTCTCCACAATTTGTTTTTGTCCACATGGTTCCGTGGTGCTCATGGTCATGACCTCTCCACAATTTGTTTGGGGCTGGTCAGGCGTCACGTATATCTGCTGCTGACGGTTGTTGAGTGTCATCATCCTATTCCTGAAATCTATTATGGCTCCTACCTGAGGATGAGCCAAAAAGTCTGTTCCCACAATTACATTTTCACCTGCTTCGGGAATTACAATTGCTTTTACGGGGAACTGTCCACACAATGTATCCATCCTAAATTGGATATACCCATGGGCTTGGACTGTCTTACCGTTGGCTACAGATACATTTAATATCCTCGGATATTCAATGTAATCCGGGCCCAAAGTTTCTTTCAGAAACTTAGCCGACATAACAGTACACTGAGCTCCTGTGTCAATTAAAGCCAGTGTCTTACGACCTCCTATAACAACCTCAATGTGGAATGGGGCTGTTCGGGGGTACGTATCCAGCAAATGTTGTTCCTGACGACTAGCTGGTGTGCTCCCCTTTACTACTTGTACCGATGGTACTACCATTTGTGGTGCAATTGCATTCATTTGAACAATGCTACCTAATACAACATTTGGGCAGTTCACTCTCTGATTTACTTCACCCAAGGGACACATTTGTGATTGCCTTGCAACTATTACACTCGAATAATCCTTCTGGGGTGGCTGATTTGTGAATTGACCCTGTTGAAGAGTCTGAGTTGGACCCGTAATAGCCTGAGGTGGCTGAGGATGCTGTAATGCAGCTTGCTGTTGGTATTGCTGCATCTGTTGGAACTGCTTCTGCAGCTCCTTTTGCTTTTTGAATTCCAGAAACTCGTTATAGTCCGAATTCTGTACGTAACTCTCATGGCTATCCTGATAACCTGAATAGCCTATATTATATGCACCTCTGCCTCTACTACTAAAATTGGCATTAGGGTAACCTCCTCTACCTCTATAGTTACCTCTAGCAAAATTGTTGAAGCCTCCCCTGTTGAAGCTAGGGAAGCTGGCTCTGCCTCTGCTCCTGCGCTCTGACAACACTCTCAATGTCCTGCAGTCTGCAGTATTATGTGTTATGTTCTTGTGGAACTCACACCATGGCTTTGTCGGATCTCGGGACACTTGACCTCCCTGGCTGGAGCCAGGTATGGCCACATCAGACCGATTTTCCATTTGCCTACTATCAACCTTTTGCTGAAGCTGGTCGAACCTTTCAACCAGTTGTACCATCTCTTTAGAAATTTTTAATAGAAGGGAATCTTTCTCACCTTTTTTGGTCTGAGCCCTAGGGGCTTCCCGAATTGGAATCTCTTCTATTTCTGCAGAATCACTCCTTGACCTTTGGGTTTGGGCCGGTACCTGATTACCTACAGTTTGATATGGTTGCCGAAACCTTTGTCTCTGCCTTGTTGATATCCTTCTGACTGATTCCTAGCAACTACAGCAATTTCAGGATCATGCCCACTAGGCATACCTACTTCATTAATAACAATAGGATCCTGCTGTGTACCCTTAGGTCCGTATCTTTGAAAGGAAATTTTGTACCTACGTTCAATATCATGAACCTCTACTACTAAATCATACCAAGTTCTGAAGATATGTTTCGAATTCTTCAGTTCTGACTGAAATGTGGGATCACTCTTACATATAAAGGTGTCAATAATCAGTCTCTGTTTTAACTGATAGTCTAAATCACCCTTTACTAGTTCCACTAGGATACTGACACTTTTTAAAAACTCTACGGCCTGTTCATTGGGTCTTTGTTGGATCTCAAACAACTCCCTGGTTAACATTTCCATGTTACACTCAGGTGGAGAGACATTTATAATGGCTCTCCTGGCCTCCCTATAGGTCATGTTGTCTCCTGCAACAGCCTTCGGCCTACCCTTAGAAAGCCTCAGCAGTGCTTCATATTTAGCTGATTGGGGTGTATCCCTACGGAATTCCCCTTCAAGTGCCATTAAGAAGCTAAGCACCTGCTGATTTACCATACCCTCATCTAAAAGTTTGGGTAACACACCTTTAAAGATATTCCTAACTACAATCTCTTGTGCCAAATTATTTGTTGGCACTTCCCTCTGATCATAAGCTGCTGTTAACACTGGATCAATTTTAGAGTTGAGAGAATGCAGCATAACTCGATTTGGATCTGGTTGAGGTGGTACACCTCCTTGATTTGATGGTATGTGGTCTTTGTCAAACCTATAATCCCTATATGGGAAACATGCCAGTTGATCTGGTCTAAGGGTATTTGGATCAACTATATTTCCTCTACCATCATAGACCACTCTTGTCAAAGTTGGATGCTGCGAAGCTATCTGATTTGGATTCCTGAAGTCTGCCAATTGCTCAGCTCCTTTGAATCGAAAATCTCTAGCTGGACCTCTCCAACTTTTGGGCTCAAAGTTAAGCCTCATCCCTTCATCAATTTCAGGCCTATTACTAGGCCCTGCGCCTGCATTCATTTCAGCAGCGAGACAGTTGTCTCTTTCTGCACCCCTATTAAATGGTCTAACCTGTCTATCCGGCTCCTGTCGGCGACTGTCGGCTTCCCTCTTATTGTCCTCAGTGGCGGCATTCACGATGATGTCGAATAAAGCTTTGACGGTCCCTTTCAATTCGCGTAGTTGTGTCGCCAACTCTTGATTGGACATTTCGGGAGCTCTTTCCTGCAGCCCGAATCGCTCTTGCTCCTGCCTGATCCTCTCTAATCCTCGATCGATTTCGGGGTCCCTTTCTTCCAAATTCGGTCGAAATTCGGGCGTAATTACCTCCCTCTTCGGTCCTGCTAGTTCGACCTTTGGTGGTGACTTTTTCGAATTTCTCAGTGGGGGTCCATCGGCGTCTGGTTTCGGATTTGCCGGGCCTGCCTCTTACTGATCGATGGCAATCACTGGTGGGCGGTCAATTGGTACACCTGCATCCTGCGGCATAAAATGCATTGCATTTTATTGCAATGGTTGAACCCTCATGGGAGTTTGATCTGGGATCACTGGGTCTGGAGCAGCATGCCGTTGCTGATCTCTGTTTCCCAAATTTACTAGATTCCCAGCCCTCGCCACTCTGGGTGGTGATCTGCGTAAAGTATTACCTCTCGGTATCCTTTCGTTAGGCATTTTAAATCCTGCTAACTTTCTGTAGAAACCTGGAGGATATTCTTTTCTCCTAGTCTGACTACGAAGTTCCGTGGTAAGGAGTTAAAAGCCACCACTTGTTGTGCAGGTCTTTCCTTAAGAGGCGTAAGAAAAGATTGGGTCTGAACTGACCTGTTAGAACTGATACCTTGGCTAAGCCTCGGTGATCTGTGCAACAGTCCGTTTGTCCCCAGACCTACAACAACAAAGATAAACTTTGTTCTAAATACGGGGGCCTTACCAAAGACCTCCGCAGTCTCCTAGATGAGACAAGGAATCCCCTCAGGGATAAACTTACTTGGGTATAACCCGAAAGGGGTTTCCCAAAACTTACTTGGTGTAAGCCGGCGCCTGGGCCTCTGGCCCTCCGCCTTCGTCGATCGCTAATAATATCTAAATAAACAAACGAATATATTAAACAATAAGTCCGACGAAATATGTAAAACGAATGTGGGTACACCACAGTTAAATACTCATAAACAAAACAAGTTGCTGGGAAAGTTATATTTGGGGACGCCAGCAAAGATACCAAAAATATAATAAAAAACGATATTAAGTGAAGAATGATTTCACTTTCATTTTTTCGTCTTTCTTTGGCGCTCCATTCTATGCAAATGTCTGCGCCGCTGGTCGTCCCTGTCGTCGATTTGCATGTCGATTTCCCCACACGAAATTGGCATCAACAGGGTGCCCAACAAATTTCCAGTCCTATATGAGATATATCATTTATCTGAAAATCGTGGCAACGTGAAATACTACATGCTTTCTACTTTCATTATTTAAGGCCCTGTGGTTGTCCTATTCATACTGAAAAATGGCGCCGCGCGGTGACGCGCGGTGCCGTGCGGTGGCTTGTCATACTTTGCGGGGCGGTATTTCGCGGCGCCGTCTTGCCGCTTTTTTACTTTTGGATTTTGCTTTTCTCAAAAAATGTGTATTGCTTGTCTCGACAAATTCGAAATACGAAAAATGCGAAAAAGATGAAAAATACGAAAAGAATCGAAAAATAAAAAGCGCAAAAAAATAAAAATCGATCATTCCTGCACGGTGCAGATAGAAGCTTGCAAATAGCCTAGTCTAAAGATTTTGGGCACTTGCTTCAATTTGCTTCTCATTCCAACGATTAATAGCTCTTGAACTGCTGAGAAATATCAATTTATATAATTTGATTTTGAAAAA
Source organism: Romanomermis culicivorax (assembly GCA_963922205.1). Classification (NCBI taxonomy): domain Eukaryota; kingdom Metazoa; phylum Nematoda; class Enoplea; order Mermithida; family Mermithidae; genus Romanomermis; species Romanomermis culicivorax. Next base: position 595,643 of record CAWUHX010000102.1, on the reverse strand, counting down.
TTGAATATATATACACGATTATTCATTCACATATGTGCTACATACAGAATCCAGATCTGATCTGGGTCCGGTCGAACCTGCTGTTTAGGACCCAGATTCAATGTGGATCCATCCTTTCCCTAGTATTTGGGAAATAGGGACTGATGCATTTTTCGGGGAAATAGAAAATTTATCCATTATTCGGGGAATCAGGACCTATGGTGGATTAGGACTTTCGGACAATCGGGATATTTGCGGAAAAGGGACGTTGGGGGAATAAAGACACAACCGAAATGTGCGAGTACATTTGCTGTAGGAGCATGTTTACACCTGCTTTGTATATTCATAATTTTTACACATTAATGTCTTCATTGCAAACTGAGTGATCAACTTCTTAGTAAATCTTCATTGAAAATTAAGTAATCAATTTGGTAAAATAATTTGACGAAGTGTCAGAATTCAACATTCAAGTGAAAAATATGATTCAACTACATGTATAGATGTCACAGTATGCAACAATATGTTATAACAGCAGTATGCTGCAACTTTAAGGCCCTGCTATACTTCGACGGCCCGCGCCGAACGGCGCCAGATGAAATATTTTTAAACCGGCGCCGGCTGTCACCGGTTGCAAATTTTTGCTGCTATACTTCATCCGGTGCCAGCCGTGAGATACCTACAGCAAACCTACGAAAAAATGATAAAACACCAAGATGCATTTTTCGCACCATAATTCATATATTTGTCACGTGCGGACGGATTTCGTCGAACGTCACATGATTCACATCACAATTTTTCGTTATGTTTTTCATAACGTTTTGTGTTACAGTAATTTACATCAATTTTGCGTTTCGTTTTTATACTTTTTTACATGCAATTTGTGTGTGTACTTTTTATGTTTCATTTCTGTTTCTGTTTGTGCACTTTTATTTCCGTTTCGATTTATTATTTTCAATCGCACACGTAGACTACAGTATGTGCCCGCTAGTCAAGAATTTCCGTTAGAGATAAGCTCTCCAAGCTCATCGCTGTAATTGGAGCACAACGCGCACCTCTTATCAGTAAAAACTAGCGACATTTCACAACGTGAAACGACTAGTTGAAATTCTCACTAGTGACATTCCTATGTTAAGCATGGAGAGTGAAAACTCGCCCCAATGCTTAACGTTGTGGACTGGAAAATGTCTATGTGCTCATAGGCATCTTCTGCAACGATCTCTGCTGCAGAAGTTAGCTTGGGGGAGTGTTAACTCCGCCCAAGGCATACTGTAGTTTATGGAGCCCTTTAAAAGGGCATGTTTCGTTAGTTTGTCACTCATTTTTGGGCCTAACTGGTTTTTGTCTTTTAGCCTTGCGTCCGCGTTCGCCGTCGCCCGATTTTTTATTATATTTTGTATTGTCAACTGCGTTTTGCCGCACGTCGAATAAAATTTGCATATTTCGCCTCTGGCCTTTGCATACGTTACCACTACAGTAACCCGACCGTAGGAACCCGTCTCCGTCGCCGTTAATCATAGAACCCCATCGCCCTCGCCGAGGAAACGTCCGTTACCGCCGCCTGCCGATTAGCAGCCGCTGAACCCCACGCCGAATCGCCCGGACTCCCGTTCCCGTATATCGCCGTCCGTAGGACCCCAATTTGACCCCGAACTCGTCACCTAGCGCCGAGTAATTTGAGAAGAGGTTTCGTAAGTCTTCTCAGGGGTTATTAGTATTGAGGGTATATTTGTGGGAGTCTCCCCTAAGCTAGGTTTCCCTCGGAAGTACCCTCAGTTAAGTTAGCCCTCAGACCCTTAAGGTCAGGGCCAATAAGGGGATTCAGGTTAACAATCGGGTCCCCTACAGTACGCCATTCTTCGAATGGCACCATCCCCCATTCCGGTGAATGAGGACTAGGGATTGGCATCCCCGACCCGGCCGCGTTGTCCATTATTCTACAGCATAACCCTAGGACAAGGCCGAGGTACACCATAGGTTTACCTGTGGTAGTACCAGCTGGGTTGGGTTCCCGAAGCGAAAAATATTACTGGAGCCACCCCACGGGGTCACAGCATGTCACCTACAGTGTCATGACCATATTTCTTATGGGATATGGTACGGGTTTTCCCCGTCAATGTGACTGATCACCACGTTCATTTAATGTGATATGGCTCCACTTCGCTTAATGTGACATATTATAACATACGCGACGGCTAGTGACGGTTCAGAAATTTCGTTTGAATCGAAATTGACAACCGACGCCGGCCGTCGTGTAAAAGACGAAGTATAGCAGCTCCAAACTGGCGCCGGCCGGCGCCGGCTATGAGCTGCTATACTTCTAAGAGTGACGGCCGGCGCTGGCCAGCGAAGTATTGCAGGGCCTTTAGAACACATAACTTGTTCGAAAATTTCGGTTCAGTTGAAACTTGACGGCGGCGCCGAAAAAATTAAAAAAAAACCTATTCATAATTCAAAGGACCGCGCGGTGAAATATGACAGGGCTTTTAGAAGCATTTCAACAAAAACAGACCATAAAATTGACACTATTTTCATTTTAGATATTAAATTTTGTACAATTTTGGGAGTTCCCGAGACTTTGGCCCATGCATGATTGGATTGAGGCCATATTTTCAAAAAACAAAAAAGTGACATCTGAGCGGCACATATAGCGCTCGGGGACGCTAATGTATGCGGTATGCTGGAGCTGGAGGCCCCGAAAATAAATTTGCATTTGGGCAGGCCCACCGAGTACCATTTGCATATAGAGCCTCAATGACATCACGGGACCTCATGTTTGCCCCTTTGCCGGGTGTTATGCAAAAACCTCATGTCTGACCATCTTGGATCTAGGGGGAAATTCTCAATTTTAAGGATCCTAGTATATTATTATAATAGATTGACGCTATAATGGATCACGGAAGTCTTCTTGCCCATTTATTTTGACATGGTGTTGCAGAGTCCCTGGAAATAATTATTATCAATGAATGGGAATCACTTAGAAAAAAAGCTTTTGTAGTGTCTTCACTGTGTGTCTACCACTAACACGTAGCATTGCACACCGATTGAGTTTCATCTGATGAGTTCACATTCTTATACTGTTGCACAAGTTTTTACAGATGAATTAGTCTATTTTTTGCAGAGGCCCTTCGTACAGAAAGATGTTCATGCAAATAATAATCAACCTAGGTATACGGACATTTTTTCACGAGTCGACTGTGCAGCAGTCACCAACAAATTTAGGAAAAATATTTCAGTCTACGATGCAGGTTAACCATCTGTATTTCAATGAATAAATTCTACCCTCCGGCTCATTTGAAAATAAATGAAACCAATAGAGATGTCCATGCTTAGAGATGTGGTAAAATTTATTGCAAATCTCTCTTGCAAAGCGGCACCGATTGCAAAGTTCAACTTGAACGAAATTTTCGAACAACCCATGCGTTACAACGGTACAACACATTGTGGTTGTTCAATCATATTTTTTAGATGAATGGTGAGTTATGACACTTTTCAGATATTATTTTACAATGCCTCCTAATGAGGAACCATCCTGCATTCTGAAAAATCTATGATTGACAGACGTTGCATGAATGTCAGTTATTAAGAACGAGCAAAGGTTTATTTATGTTGTCAAAATTTTTTTTCTCTGATGAACTTCGCCCGGTAGTGTATGGTAATATATTTTTTTTATATGAACTGATTCGAATCTATCGTAATTATCGTATTGCTTTTTGACCCCACTTTTGTCTATGCACTCGGAAATTTTTCCAGTGAAGTTTTTCCTGCAATTTTGTCCAACAGGTATAATTAATGAGGTATTCAGAAACAGATTTTCAGGAAAATTCGAAATATGTATAGCCGTTTTTTATAAGATGTTAGTTGAAAAATGGACGCTTCAAAGTCGTTTACATGAAGCTTTTACTGAAGAATTTTTGGCGTACTGTAGCAGAATCAAAAAATTCCAATCCCATGGGACGCATCGTATAGCAGGGACTTATAGAAATATAAAATGATACTTGCTTTCCACTTTTTTATTCACAACCATTTCCAGAAAAAGAGAGTATAGGTTGTGTTGTGATTACATATATTTACAATGCAAATATGACGTGGAAAAATTATGAAACGTTTCCACGGCCTGATGTCGTAATAGTAAGCTAAGTGTAATAAACAGATTCAAAACTGATAAAAAACAAGATTAATTGCAAATATTTTGTGAATATCTTTGTTCAGAGAGCGAAGTCCGAAAGTCAAGAAGTGGCGCCGCGCGGTGAAGTATGACAGGGCCTTTAACTTGGATATGTTCCAACAGAAAATTTCTTCCAACATTAATTCAACCTTATTGTTCTAATTGCCTCAAGAATTCGCTGTTTGGAGGACGCCTTTCAAAATGATCGATGCAGCCACTGCAGAAAGTAAGTTCCTCACAGAAAAAAGCTTATTACTGTAAGGAATGAAGCCCATAATGTCGTTTGCGGTCAATATTTCTCGAGTAACATTCAGGTGTCGTTCACAATTCTATTTAAAAGCATCGTGGTCTTCCTATGATTGTTGTAGTGTGTTTCCGCCGATCTTAGTGCATATTTCGTAACTTCGTGTCGACCTTGAAGAAGCGTAGGTCTCAAATTTGGTAGTTGTGCCTGTGAGTTTTCTGGTTCCACCCCTATTCAGCGAAACACACAACAGCGATTCTCAGAACAGCGAGACTCGATACAGCGATGTCTCAGAACAGCGAAGTCTCAAGGCAGTGATTCTCAATTCAGCGAAGTCTTAATACAGCGATTCTCAAAACAGCGAAGTATCAGAAGAGATTCTCAAAATAAGGAATTTTCAAAACAGTTATCTTTAGAATGAAGAAATTGAGATTGGACGGGGTAGACGTTTTGGCACATGGCCCATTTGGTCCTCCTTTTCAATTTGGTGGATGCTGGTTGTCAGACATTCTGGCACCAATCGCCAGGTTTCTGACATGGCTTTATAGCAGCTGTTTTCACGACATTGCAACTTTTTATTCTGGGTTGTTTATTATTAACATATCCACATGCATGTTTCTTGTTGCTTTTCTCTTTTATCGATTATTTTGTGTTACTTTTCGCAAAATTTTTTTCAAGTTGTGTACATTTGTTCTATTTTTTATCTACTTTTTACTACATTATTTTACTTCGCATGTCTTTATCATTCGTTTTTTGTTTTGCCTGTAGTGCATAATTATTTTATTCATTTTATCTTATTTGTTAATTTTATTTTATTTATTTCATGAATTTAATTTGTTTACAATGCAATTAAGCTGCCTACAAAACAACTTTAATGGAGAGTCCTTATGATAATTTTTTGCTTTTGTGTTTTTCAAACGTTTCGGAAAATGTTTTTCTCATCACAGAAATTTTTTGTGATTTCGGAATGGTCCGTTCGTGCATAGCTACTGCAGCACAAATCGTGTGAAATTTAGATGGCCAAAATGCAACTAAAAATAGACTATCTCAACTAGCAAAAACGATTTTAATTTACCTAATTAGCATATTTATCATAAAAAGGATGTGCGCGTTTACTCTAATGCATAGAAATTTTTAGTTTTCGCTGTATTGAGATTCACTCTTTTGAGAATCATCGTATTGAGGTTTTGATGTAATGAGAAACACTGTTTTGAGTCTCGCTATTTTGAATCTCGCTGTTGTGGCTTTCGCTGTATTGGGGACATGCCGACCGATCAAGGACAAGACCTTGAATAACAATAAGCGAGCACACTCTCACGGGTCCATCAACTTTGTCGAGAGAAGCGGCGCTTTTAATTTTTGTTTACCAATACACTTTCCAATACACTGCATTAAAGAATAAAAAGCAAATCGGAAAAACGATCCTCGAGATCATATCGATTCGTTCTGCCTTTCCGACCTTTTTCCAATTGATGGGCGTACAACAATAGCCGAACAAATGAATTTTGTTTTTCTTTCGTCGCCACTTATCGTACGAATAATCGTCATAACCATTGTAGCGACTATCGTTAAGAGGCGGAATTTCTTCGAAATAAATGAAAGTATTCGACCAGAAATCTTGGACAGTTGCCGGTTGATCCTTATTAGCTGACTGATCTCGGTCCAACCCTTGGCTATTCTTATTTTGTATTGTTCGTCGGCGCCTCAGTTGATTCTGAAATTGAGATTATTCTGACATATACGTACATGAGCATACGAATGGAAATAATATGAGTGCAAGAGATTTCGAAACGGTAAAACATAGAAACTGCAAGTTTTTAGCAAATTACAAATAAATAGGGTCGAAAATGAAAAAAATGGACAGAAGAATTCATCTGAAACTTCGAACTAAGATTCAAGAGTTTAATTTAATTTAAAATGATTCGTAAGCCATTGTGGTCATAAAGAACAATGAGACTAAATTTTTTTTTACCACTTATTTCAAGGAAAATTTCGACACTAACGCACAATGTTTGCGTACTTTCATTTTAACAGCGAATAAATTTGGTTAATTTTTCGGACTCTCATCTTCTTTCAAGTTTTCTAGCAGTTCGTTCTTTACAATAATCTCGATAGTCTTCACTAGAAATGTTATAACTTTGAGAAAATTAAAAAACCCTGGAAAAACCCAAGTCTCTATCTTAACAAGAATTTTACGCCAATAAATTGCCAAAATGCAAATTAGACATCGATTTAAGTTTAATATTGAAAAACTGAAAAAGCAGTTGAACGTAATACCAACTTCAAGAGTATATCAACACATAATGCTAAATTCGCAGAATGTTTTTTTACCTGATGATGACAGTCATTTAAATCGCCGTTGTCCGAAGTAGAGTGAAAAATTGGCAGAATTTTATGCCTATCTTTGATTCTAAATTTAGATTTCAAAGAGCTGATGGAAGAACTTTCTTTCGCTGTCGTAGTCGTCATCGTCACTTCGCATTTCGATTGAATTTCTTTGCTTTTCCGTTGTTGTTCAACGACGCCCGTATAATTAACCAAAGCGTATTCCAATAAAGAAGCGAATACAAAAAGAATGCATGCTAAACCAAAAAATGCAAGAAGAGTAGGAAAGGAACAAATAGTTGCGGTTTAAGTGGAATATAGTGTGGATATAATTTTCTGAAGCTAAAGGTCTTGTCATATCTTGTCATCCGGCGCCTCGCGATGCCGCGCGGCGAGGCGTGACAAGGCCTTAATATGGTCCCAACATCCCAAATTTCAACGGAAGAAAATTATTTTTACCTCCAATCCAAACGTCGACGGCTTTTGCGTACGAAACTGGTGGAAGATTAGCATTAATGACTAAAGATGAATAAACGAATTTCAACAATATTTTGGTCGACATATCAAACTGGGACCTCACTATGACTTTGCGTAATGGTTGTCAAAAGCGTTACAATGGCCAACGGCACGCGTCCAGCGGTAGCCCGCCAATCTATCCAATAGGATATCCAAGAAATGGCCACCAGCATGCTGGTTGGGATGTAAAGTTGGAGAAGAAAAAAGGAGAAAACCCGTTGAAGACGAATTTTAACGCGGAGGCAGCTGTATACGCCTGAAGGAAGTAAATCTGTCACATGAGCACGACTAAAAGCCTAGACTAACCAGAAAAATACAAAAAAATTTTAGCGGTCAAATTGTATATTTTTCACTCTTATACGAGCAGAAATGTCCCAGGCTTGAAATTTCTGAGCTACAAAATTTATGCTCAAATTCACTAACCAGTAGCTGTTTTGCTGGTGCACGATGCATTGGTCAGTGAAGTTACCAGAAAATTGGATAAAGAACTGGTGGCTTTCGCAGCAATATGAATCGGGATATCGTCCCACAAGTAGACGATATCATTCGTAGTGTAAGCATCTGAATGAATGGTTGATCAAATTAAAAAGTTCTTGTTGTGATACTTGAATGCTCTGCAAAATACCCAAATATTCTACAAGAACTCACTATTTTTGATCTATTTCTGAGTGGACTGAATTGTTCACAAACTGCTCCTTCTTACCTAACTTGAGAGATCTTGAAATGGGGTTATTTCTTCCCAAACTTGACATAATTGAAACATTTCGCATATTTTTGAAACGATTTAGTCTTGCAGATTATAAGCATCAGGGCCCGATTAATCAGTCACTCGTTTAACTAGTCACATCTGACATATATAATAAACATGCTAATGCGGATCCTCAGACCTCAGTTTACGTGCTAGAAATATAAACAATATGTTGGAGATAGACGCTTCTTACTTATATGTGACTACGTGAGATAGTTAGAATTTCTTTAACTTGAGCTAAACGTGTAAGTGACTGAGAATCCGGGACATGATGTTCCATGAAATTCTGATTACGTATAATTCATATCTAATATGTATGACGACGTCTAATTACTTTTTCAGAAGAAAAATGATCCAAATCCATCAATCGTGTGAATAAAACTGCTTAATTAGTTGATCATGTTTCATGCTCACTGGTATCTAAATTAGGTAAGCATTCATCAAGTTCTGTCACTTACAACTCGCGAAATCAATAACGCATTCTTGCGTGTCCAAAGGATATTTCAATAAGTCCATTTCGCAAGCGAACGTCATGCTCAGTCTAACGGAAAATAATTGATGAGACGAAAATAATAATTACAAAACAGAAACGTTGTTTGAATAATGAGAAAACTTATTAAAAAAATAAAATCTAAACTTCAGATCATAGCATTGAGAAATAGACATTTTTGATAGTTTAAATTAAGCCTTCATACAAAAATTTCGATTTTCTAACACTTTTCGTCATATGCATGCATGTTGCAAAGCTTTGACAATCATTAATCTAACTTAGGTTTCCTGATTAGAACAAATTAAGCGTTTGCGAAATTTGGTTCAAGAACATACATTCAACCTCACCTTCGATTATAGGTCACTCTACCAGCGGGACTAATTTGGATAGAATAATTTGGAACATCGATAGTATGATATTTTCCATTTTTCTCGTTTTGGAAAAACGTGTCAGGAATCCAAATTACTTGGTCAGTCGCCAAATGCACTTTAGTAACGGCTTTTTTGAACTTTTTATCATAACGTAGGCGTTCGTCGTTCCAAACTTGATGGAATAAAAATTGGCTTTTGAATTCCTAAAAAATCACAAATATGAGAAATCAACAGCATTTTCGAACACGTAAAAATTTTTTGGATTCCGTAATTTTGCGGTGCTATAATAAAAATAATGGACCAATTGTTATGGAATCATGTGATTGGTAAACAATTCATCATTAAACTGCCTTCCGGGTTCTACTTGAAAAATAGTTTCTGTGTCCAGATATCCGCTACCATATTAAAAAACTTAGAGTATGAAGATGGATGTAATTCTTATCTAAAATTTGCAGTTTCATTAATTTCAAAGGTTGAAATATGGGTCGAAATTCTTGGCCGTGCTGCAAACGATACAATTATTATTTTTTACTTGACCAGGTGAAGTCCAAAATTCGATTAGTGCTCAACTTTCCATAGAAGACAAATAGACTCTCAACCTTTGTACTCTTATAAATACCACAATTGGAACTCAATAAAAAATCCGAATACAGGCAAACATTCATATGTGCAATAATCTAAATTTCAAACTAGAGCCTCATTATATCTACGATTATAGACGAAAGTTCTTTGAAAATCATTGCTTTACAACCAAAAATCAAGAATTATGCAAAGTATTCCATAGAAAATGAAAACACGTGAATTGGATGGAAAGTCAAGTTATCGAAATAAAATTATGCGTTGAATAATATTCCAAAGATTAAAAAGCGAGTATTAAAAAAATGTAAAAGCCATATAGAAGGAGAAATACGTTAAATAACAGAATGAGACAAACAAAACCTTCTTGCAAATTGGACGGTGACCAACACTCCCGACTCCGTTCCACTATACTGTACTGTTCGTTCATACGTCCCGGACAGAAGTTAAGCTCCGTGTTTTTACTAGTGACGCTCCGGTGTTGACTTTTTGACGATACTGGTGTCCAGGCGTCTGCGCCGATGCCTCATACACATTATATGAAAAACTTTTTCGAAATCTAATTTTTCTCACGAGTGTGGAATCAAACGTAATCTGCAAGTAATGATCCCTTTGAAACGTGATGAAATTTTTTATCGGGGGTATTCGTCGATTATAACTGAAACTTTAGATGTTTGACTTTCAAAGATAAGAATCCCTGCTAAGCTGAAATGAAACTTGAATGTGCTAAATTGATCAGTAAGCTAGTTGATAGTATTTTTACAAAATGCTCATAAATCGAAAAATGGAAAAAAGTACCGCGCTCACAAATTACTAGTATAGAATTTTTTTGCTTGAAAATCGGTAATAAATAATTGAGCAAGCTGAGAAATCTCCAGTCCTGGCTGAAATAATGGTGAAAATGTGAGATAGTACTTGGTTTCCACTTTCGCTGGTCACAAGCATTTAAAGAAAAAAGACCATAGTGTTTGCTATGAAAGCCAAATCAACTTCATTAATGACTGTAAAATGTTGATGTATAAGACGGCAAATTTGAAACTGATCATCAGACTTTTACTTTGAATATGGATTTTGTTTTTAATTGCATTAACGCTAATAATTTGTAATTCACGCAGTTTGCAGGGCTAGTAAAATCACCGGTGCCAAATGGCTCGCACACACGTGAGGAAAATACCGTGGATGGCACCGCTGCCTGAGGCAAATCTATTGTTACAGTAAATAAAAAACACAAACATCTCACCATATTAACTTCTTTTACAGTACTAATTGACTTGATATCCAAGCTCGTTTGGATCAAAACCGGTGCCGGAATACCATTGCTACCATTGCCGAACGGTTCGGGCCTAATATTGTAATTGTAGGGCTTTTCCTTCGAATATAGTAATTGCCTAATAATATACTGCTCCTTCCATGAACGGTGATTGATTTTCAGGTTCAAAACGGGCGACAATCTATAAATTGAGAAAAAATAAAAACAAAAGGTAAACAATAGGGAAAGTGATCATACTTTCTGGCGCCAATAATTTGCAAGAGGAAAAAGAAAGTAGACGTTTCGAGCACCAACATTGTTTTCAGTTAAAATGGTTTGGAAAAAGCTAATTTAAAACCAATTATCGAATCGAGAAATATTCCAAAGCATACTAATAAGCTTCGAATTACTTTGTACATACATTATTCGGCGTACAGAAGCTCTTCATCCTGCATCCAAAGAATGAATCTGGATAAAGAGAGAAGAGAAAAGGAAAGCGAAGACGGCTTTTTCTCTCAAAATGGAATTAGCTTCCGCTGCTGAAAACTGACGTGATGAAAGAAATCGCGAGTCGACTACAAAAATTGCTGCGCTCAAATGGACAAAAAAGCAAAAAAACATAAATAAAAGCTAAAAACGTGATTTCTGCCCAGCTTACATAGGGAAACGCTGACTTTTCTAATATATGAGAGGTTTCTCACTGTGTGTGTTTGCCTTTTATTACCCATCTGCAGAAGACATCCCTAGAGGACGATGAATATGCTAATAAGCTCATCGCGATGATGGCATTATTTTACCCGATACTATTGCATACATATATGCGATGGAATTCTATACATGCATGCGGGGGAATAGAATAGAGAGCCGAAACCTTTTTCTTTTTTGTGATTCTTTTTTCAGAAGAAAGATGACTTCTTTTTTAGGTGAGAGTAGGTAATGAGACGAACAAGGCTTTATAAATTATTCAAATTTGCTTTGTTACATAGATTAGCCACGTTTATTGTGATGGGAAAAACGGAATTCTTTCCGGAAGCTATAAATAACGGAAACATTAAACAGATTAATTATAATATGACGAATCACTATCAGCCAAGATAAAAATGAAAAGAAAATTTTTTTGTATCAAGTGCCCTAAGTAGGTGCCTTACCAGGCCAGGTAGGTGCCTTACCTTACCAAGTAGGTGCCCTTGGTACCCTTACCAGGGTACCAAGGGCATTTCACTGATATATAGCAAATTAACAACATCAAATGATGTGCTTCAGAAGCTGCTTGGTATAAATTCATATTTGAACTTTTCATTTGAGTCAAATGTCCTTGGTGTGCTTATAAAATTAACACTGGAAAGATTGTATCACTTAATAAAGAGAACAAAAGAAACATTGTTCCAGGACGGGAAGCACTGCTTGTGTAGCATGAAAATCAGCTAACTTCATCAGCTCTGCTAGGAAACAATTTTTGGATTGAACTGGAGATACCATCAAAAGATACACAACAGAAATGCAACACTGAAATTCCAGAGAATAAAGATGCTGCGGAACCAGCCCAGGCTGATTTAAGCCAAGACAATATGTTCAGTTGTCCAGAAGAAGGTTGCATTAAGTCCTTTGCAAGGCACGGAAACCTGTTACACCATCTTCTAGCAGGCTGACATCAGTTGGCACATCAGCCTCAAGGATGTTGCAATATGAAGCTACAGCGTCCATATTGAATCAGTTAGACTAACACCTGAGATGCAAGAAGCTCTGCAAGGATTCTAGGATAATGAAATATTTGAACTAACAACCAAAGCATGGGCATTGAGGAAGAATCACCCTCATTATCCATTGAAACCAAATCAAAGATGCTTTCTCCTGTCGAAGTTTGAAGAGGGCATTGCTAGACAACATAGGTATGATTCCAACATTATTGCTCAAGAAATGCGATGTGGTAATAGTTTCAGAGAGGATGAATTCCTAACACCCCAGCAGATACAAAGCTTCTGGTCTCAAGTGTTGTGCAGGTCTTTTCTTAAGAGGCGTAAGAAAAGATGGAGACTTCTGGTCAGAACTGACCTGTTAGAACTACTCCCTTGGCCAAGCCTCGGTGATAGTGCAACAGTCCGGTTCCCCAGACCTACAACAACAAAGATTACTTTAACTTAGAAGTGGGGCCTCACCAGAGAGCTCCGCAGTCTCCTAGCTGAGACAAGGAATCCCCTCAGGGATAGACTTACTTGAGTATAACCCTTAATGGGTTTCCCACGGCTTGCTGACTGTAAGCTGGCGCCTGGGCCTCTGGCCCTCCGCCTTCGACGATCGGAATTATCTAAATAAAAAATGAATATATTAAACAATATTTCCGACGGAATACTAAAGAATGTGGAATGACCACAGTAGAAATAATATGCAAAATAAGTCAAAGTGCTGGGAAATATTTTTATGGACGCCAGCAAAATATACAAAAAATATTATATAAAGTTGACAATGAAAAATCACTATCACTTTCGTCTTTCTGTGGCGCTCCACTTCTATGCAAATGTCTGCGCTGCTGGTCGTCCATTTCTTCGATTTGCATGGTGATTTCCCCACGTGATTTGCCATCAACAGAATGCCCAACATCAAGAAGCAGCCCACTGATGTTATGACATTGATACATATTATGTTGAGGAAAATGTAGATGAAGTGTGCATTGGAAGAACCTGCATTCTATGATGCTCATTTAGAATTGAACGAAATTTACTGGCTAGTGAATTTTTTGATAAGTGATCACACATTGGCAAGAAATATCAATAAGTTTTCCTAAAAACTATTGGTCTTAGGGAACTAGTTGATAATCTCAGAATAAAGGCCCACAATTTTCTCTGTCTATAAGCTGCATGAATCACATGGTCTATAGTAGACATATAAATCTAGAAAATTTTCATGATGCCAATGCGTGTCAAAATGCTTATGCTTCCACCATACTTAAAGTTAATCAGCATTACAAAAATACTACCAATTCAAGATTTTATTTCCTATATATACTATTTAGGTGATGCTTGGTGCAGAACAGGGTTTTTTTGTACATGACCCATTTGCACATGTGCAAACGGCAGCCAATATTTCATTTGTACAACTTGTACATAACAAGAATAGGTATAAATAAGTAACCTGTTTTCCTCTACATCATGGCCCAAGACTAGTAGCCAAATCAGTGTGTTTTTTAAATTATATTTATAACTACGAAAAAATTCATTGAAAATGAACAAAAAATTGAAATTTTCGAGTTTCAAGTCTAATTTACATGCATTGTGGAACAAATTTTCTACAAAACTATCCAATAGCATAATGAATTTGGATTAGATGATAAATCGATGGTCAAGTCCTCTATAATGACAAGTGAAAGGCCAAAAAAGATGTCAATGTTTCCGGCACGAAGCGTGGTGTAGCTTCTGAATTGATTTTAAATTAAGAAAGGAATAATGGCTTCAAAAAGTCTAGAGAGTTGACGTATTAATCTTTCTCAAAAAATGTTTCAAGGAAAAACTATGAATCTTCATTAAATATTGTAACGCACCTGCTAAAGCAGTACTGTAAATATATAGCATACTGTATGTGATAAACATTTATTAGATATTATTTCATTTTCACATTTTATCGTCTCAAGGGTGTCTGGGATTCACACCCAAACATTCCTATAAAATTACGTGAAGTACTTTATTTTGATCCGTTCACACCCCGGTAGCCCAATTAAGATGCCCCAATTAATTTGCACAAACGGCAGCTGTTCCCCTAGAACCTACACTAAACTACACATTCCACAGCTACTGTAATCCCCTGTAAAAATCGTAAACAACACCTGCACACAGTAAAATACATAGAAGCCCCGCCAGACAGTAGTCTCAAGTGTAACGGTAGCGGCGGCCCCACAAAACATGTGTATACAGAGAAACCGATACAGGAAGCATGCACAGAAGCACAAAGGTGTGGCCAAGCCCACCGTAGAAAGCAAGCGAAGCACGAAAAGCATACAGTACCAGGAAAGCATTAGAAAGGCGTAACTAAGAAAGCATAAAAAACATAGCAGGAAGCGACGATTGGCGGAAGAAGATGGACAGAAGCTCGACCTCCCGCGACGCCCAGGGAGTGGCCAAAAACGTCGTATAAAAGAAGAAGCAAAGCGTGATTTAGTTAATAGTTGTTAGATTGTTGTAATCGTTTCGTTTTTGATCCGCGGCCGTTCACTTTATTTGCAAGCAACCGTCTTCGAAAGCAATTAAACCGTGTCGTATATTTTATTTGCAAGCAAACGCGCCATCCATTTTTGTTATTCGACGTTCAAGCGACCGTCGATCATTCGTGTATTCTCGTATTTTCGTCTCGCCGCGCCCCATCCCGTTATAGCCGTTCCCACTGTAACGCCGTTGATTGAAAGTTAAGTACCTCACACAAATCTGGTCGTTACAATATCAAGATAAAATATTGAAGATAACCACTTAAAACATGAGATAATACGTTTGGGATGATGAAAACTATTATACATTAAATGATAGGTATGTAAATTTGGACATTCTGAAAGCCGCGCCTGAGCTAGATAATACATATTAATGATTATTAAAGTTATAACCGGCACAAAGCGCCGGAAAATTTTGAGATTATAACCTTCTTTTGAGATTATAACCAAAATGCGTCTTTTCTGTATCTGATATCCAAAATTTTCTTCCCTAAATGGGGAAAGAACCGTTTGTACACGTACAAATGAATACCTTAAATTCGTTTGCTCCCAAAAATTTTCATTTGCCTCCGGCAAAAAAACACTGGTGCAGAATATAACTTTTGACGTTACTTTCATTAAATTTTTTCCCAAAGCTCCTCTATGATACATACTCTGTTTTCAGTTCTCTATTTTCAGCTTCCGGTATTCAGATACTGAACCAACTCCACAAAAATACAAAAATTTAAAAAAATTTTGATTTTTTGAGCAATTTTCAGGATTTTGCTTTCTTTGGATCTGTGGTTTCGTTGTATCGTATTCCATGCTGCTTTCACAGCTACTGTAGGAAAGTATAAAGGAAAGAATGAAAACATAAAATTCTGCAAGAACCTAGGTAGAGGTGCTTGAGAGTGCCTCAACAGAGGATTTTTCTTCATTTTTGCTTCTAATTTTTGACTGTGTAAACTCTCTTGCAGAGTGTAAAATGTTTGGTTGTGAAACAATTAGTACATCAAACTTACGTTAGTTATTTCATAATTCTATAGCATAGATAATAAATATATCACAAGGGATAGACTAGGGCCGCTTGTCAAATGCAAAGATTTCTATGAAATTTTCAAAAGTAGGACTTCTTCAGAGCAGTGCAGCTCCCAAAACGGTGCAAATATTTTGATGAAAATTTAACCAATACAGTAAAAATGAATGAGCTACAATATAAAAAAATAAAATTCTGCGGCATCCGATGGGAAGGTGCTCGGGACTCGGGAGTGCACATAAACAAAGTTTTTCAATTTTGATGGCTGGTTTTCGACACTTCGAACTTTATGGAAAGGTGTAGTATGTAATTATTTACTGTAAATATTACATCAGAAGAGAGCTTATTTTCTCCTGTGTAAAATGAATATTCCTTCATCGAATAAGATCAATCCTATCCTGAAATATCCCTTGGCTACTAATACCACTGAAAATTGCCAAAAAATCATCAATTGTCAAACTTTGGCATACTGTAGCGGCGTGAATTTTCGTTTACAAGCAAAACGAATGATACCATGGAGCTCAGTGCACGAAACTACCCAAAATATGTGATTTTGAGGTATGATTAATTTTCAACTTATCATAGGGAAAGTAGAACCTCTCACAAATCGTGTCTTTAGCAGAGATCAACTTAGGCTCGTCAACTAGCACAAGTTTTTTCGGCTGTATCATGGATTTAATAGCTGCTGGGCTTCAAAAATCTAGCTCAACACCCAACATTTCATTAGGTTTGAAATCCGCCTGATGACAGAGGTCTACTGTAAATCGCAAGGAGCTTAGCAGTATCAAACGTGGAAAAAATCGCCACCCTCCTGCTGAATAAACCATCACTAAGTAGTACACGCCTTCTAGCCATGGTAATAATATCCTTGGCTGGCTTTCTGCGAATTTCAGAAACATTGAACAAAAAATACCAGATTTAAAAGTATTTCGAGACCATGTCAAAATAAATCTACCACACAGCAAGACGGACACCAAGGGCAATCAGTTGTAATCACACAAACAGACAAGCCATCTTGCCCCTGCGCACAGCCCTTCTCCTCCACATGAGCGTAGCAAAATTACAGCTCAACTCATCAGAATATTGTTTCGTACAATAGTTAGGCATCATGCAGTCGAAAAATTGACAGATCGTGGATTAGGATATCGCAGGGCCCTGGTATTATTAAAAAAACCTTGCGAACAAACCGGCTTGAATGCGTCTCACTATGAAACTCATAGTTTAAGATTTGGCGGGGTTGTGCAACAACAGAAGCAAGAGTTTCCATCAAAGTGCACGACCGTTGGAAATTCAAGAACACCAAAAATTGCTATATCAAAAATTCGCTATCCAGGAAGCTTACTGTACCCAAATCACTAATTTAGTAACTAATTTTTTGGGGCGAACTCACGCACTATTGCTCATCAATTTCGTTTTCAAACATCATGTAAATATTTAAATTTGCAGTACGTCCTTATGTGTACAGTTCCGTGGCCTATATGCCAGTTTTATCGTGGAACTAGAGTGACGAAAATAAATGCACACCCTGCCTGCTTGAGCTTATTTACTTTACAGAGAAAAGTACACGATCAGCAAAAAAGTAATTTTATTTTCGGTTCAAGGAAAATAAAATAATATACAATTTATTAAGGCAAAAAGTAAGGGTAAAAATAAAAAAATGAGCAACAAAATTCGTTGAACCACAACGTTAACATTCCTTTTGTTGTCAAACGCCCATAATTGCTTTCTTAACCATTATCTAAAGATAGAGTATATGTGGTTAAAAATGATATATTTCAGGTTAAACGAGGATAGGGGGTGTCCAGCGATTTTCCAAAATGAAATTCCCCGACTTTTCCGGGTTTTCTCGAAATTCTTACACAAAAGGATTAAAATATGTATACCAGAAACCTGAGCGACGTGTTAATGTTGCCGCCAACTAACTTTCCATAAATTTCAAAAATTAAAAAAATAATTTCGAAGTGAAAAAGGCAAGCTAAAAAATTTCATCAAGCTGATTTACATTTTTCGATTCTGCAATTTGTAAATAGGGAGCGGACGGGCCAAGCCTTTTCACCCCTGCGGGGAGCTGATTAAATATGATTGGTTTTTTTATGACAATGCAATGCAGTTGTTGGAAAGAGCTTCCAGTATATAAAAAATATGTTGTTCCAATATGGCGCTTAGGTTTTTGCACAAGTCAGATTGCAATGTGCAACTTAAAGCAACTGTAGCAGTAACTTGTTCAGGGCAGAACGTCTAAAGAATTTTCCTCCTGTGATTTAAAAAACGTTGTAATTAAAAAAAAATATCCCGTGTGGAGATTTATCCAACAGTCCATTGAATAAACGAACATGTTCATTGTTGCAATTCTTGATTGATCAACGCTCTAAATATTCAACTATAATTCCCCGATCCCCAGCCATGCCGGGGATTTTCGATTGCCCCATCCGTGGCCGAAAACCAGCCCCTCTCTATTTGTTAGCTTAACAATTCTTTTTAAAAATCAATTTTCTCTAATCTTACAATCCTTATATTTCAACAATTTAATCTCAGCTGCCACATTCCTTGAAATCAGTAGCCGTCTATTTCTCTTTAGGTAATTATGCTTCAACTCTTCACAGGTTGTGTCATCAACTTAGTAGTTATATGGGCATATACAGGGGGTACACAAAAGATGTGCAAAAATGTACAGAACCTCAGCATCAAAGTATACCACCTCAACTGCGCAGGGCGATACAGACGGTGTAGAAAGTATAATCCATGATGTAATATGATCCAAATTTGTGTAACGTGCAAGGCCGACACAGGGGATGTAGAAAGTACGCCTGAAGCTTCAACATGTGAAAATACACATTCATGTGGAAAATACGCCCAAAGCGTTAACCCATAAAATTCCTCGTCAAGGTAGAAACTACGCTTGAAGCTTGATGTAGAAAGTACATCCGATGCTTGATATAGGAAGTATGCCTCGCCCGAGTCAGACGTTAAATTGATGATGCAATGCCCTCCTAAAAATTTTAGTGTGACTCTTAGAATCTAATGGTTTTACCAGTTTACTTTTTTCACGATTTTTACATATTCAGGACACGTTTTTTTGTTGATTCCCTATGCCTAGACATAGTTTTTGGGACATGCTTTCCATCGTTCCACAACACGATTTTCATGAATATTGTAAAAAGATGTATCCCCAAACAATGAAAAATCCTGATAATTTTCTGGCGCAGGCGCCGGATTTAAATGATTTGTAACTTTGCATGTTAGTTTATGGTTGGAAAATGTCGTCCTATCCTCTGTTTATAGGTTTTGAACATCAACACATCATGGACGAATGTACGAACTTGTATTATATCTTGACGTATTGAAAAAATCAAGATTTTTCTTGATCCATTTGTAGTGTTTGAATATTTTACTGTCTAGTTAATGTAAAATTCCCATTTGTCTAATTTACAAGCATTGTGGAACAAATCTTTTAGAAAACTATCCAATAGCATAATGAATTTGCATTAGCTGATAAACCGATGGTTAAGTCCTCCATGATGACAAGTGAAAGCCCAAAAAAGATGTTAATCTTAGCGGCACGAAGTGCCGGAAAATTTTTTTATCTATGGACATTCGGTGACGCTGGAAAAACAATTTTCCAAAAATTTATTCCAATAATTAAATTCAAATTTCGTTTTCAAAAGTCGTAATTTTTAGAATTTTATTATTTGAAATATTTTAAAACCAGTAATTTATTGGTTAACTCTCATGAACTCGGCCGAAAAGATATGAGTGGAAGAGTAGAAATTTCCGAAAACTACTTCCATGAAGCTTCTGAATTGATTTTACGTTAAGGAAGGAATAATCGCTTCAAAAATTTTAGAGACTTGACGTATTGATCTTCCTCAAAAACTGTGTCAAGAAAAAAATGCGAACCTTCATTAAATATCAAGATAAAATATTGAAGATTACCAATTAAAACATGATATAAATACGTTTGGGATGATGAAAACTATTATACATTAAATGATAGGTGAAGGTAAACATTCTGAAAGCCGCGCCTGAGCTAGGTAATACATATTAGTGATTATTAAAGTTATAACCGGCACGAAGCGCCGGAAAATTTTGAGATTATGACCTTCTAAAATGCATCAAAATGCGTCGATTCCCAAAATTTTCTTCCCTAAATGGGGACAGAATCGCTTGTACATCTACAAATTACTATTTCAATTTCGTTTGCCCCCAAAAATTTTCATTTGCCTCTGGCAGAAAAAAACACTGGTGGTAGTTATAAATAAAATTTGAAAATTGCACTGATTTGGTTATAAAAGGCCATTTATACTTGCCTTTTTCGGCGGATCGGAACGGAATAAAATCGACACAAAGTTACCAAACGAAAGGGAAATTTTCGTTCCGTTCCGTTGGAATTGACAGTGTTCAATCGTTTTTCTGATAAAAGTAAAGTAAACTTTTTTAGAGTGCGCAAGCATGTTTTTATTTTTGTGACATATACTTTGAACTAACTCCAAGGTATGAAGCAAGTAGTAAATAATAATTGTACGGAAATAAGTGGCTTGGTGCCGAAATTTTTGCACTAGAATTCAGTACAGTACGGATCAACTGGAATGGAAAAAACTCTGGTCCTGAATAAGTAAAAATCGTGTGCCAAAAATTTTTTTGTACAATTTTAGTGAGTAAAACGTTAGACCATTAGATTATCGACCCTCAGGCGTTTTTAAGAATTTTTGCGCAACAAAAATTTTTCAAGAATGAAACAGGAGAAACTGATAGTCCGACAAACTATAAAACCATTGAAATGAATTATCGTACTTGTACACTATAGTCAACAGCTGACGCACCAGGTAGTATCAAATTATCAGATACTATTGATTTTTTCAAAAGTCATTAGTTTTTTACAAAATTTTACAAAAAATTTTAACGACTTTTTCATAAATTTTTTGTTTTGTGTGTGTACAACCATTAGTAAAACCATAAGAACCTCAAAATCCTGCCCTTTATAATCTGATGGTTTTACGGCTCAACTCATTTTTTACAAAATTCTTACAAAAAACAATAAGACAGTGATTGTTTTTTTGTAAGAATTTTGAAATACCCTCGACACTTTTGATGTTATTCATTTTTGATTTTTTTTGCAAAACTAAAGTTATTCAAGAATGATGCAGGATTATGCCCGAAGCTTCAACGTGTAAAATTCTACTGCGATGTAGAAAGTACGTCTCTGCCCAACTCGGACATTAAAATTTATGATGCAATGTCTCTGAGGGCAAAAATCATGTCTTCATAAACTTTTAGCGTGACTCGTAAAATCTAATGGTTTTTTGAGTTTACACGTTTTTTACAAAACATTTTTACACAAAATTTTTTTCGGGACACAATTTTTACATATTTGGGGCACGTTTATTGTTGATTCCCTATGCTTAAGCATTGTTTTCGGGACACGTTTTTCATTGTTTCCGGACATGATTTCCATTTATTCGGAAAACATTTTCTTTACAGAATACATCAAAATCGTGTCCTGAAACGATGAAAAACGTGCCCTGAAAACAATGTACAAGCATATGGAATCAACGAAAAACGTGTCCCGAACAAAATTTCTTGTAAAAAATTAGTAAACCTCTAAAACCATTAGATTCATAGCGTCACATTAAAATTTTTTGGGAGACATTGCGTCATCAATATTAACGTCCCAGATGGCCGAGGCCTACTTCCTACATAAACCTTCAGGCATTCTTTCTACATCAAGCTTCGGGTGTACTTCGTACATGGAGGGGAAAAGCTTCGAGCGTAATTTCTGTATCGAGGTCGAATTTTATACGTTATAGCTTTAGGCCTACTTTCTGCATCGATGTGGAATTTAACACGTTAAAGCTTCAGGTGTACTTTCTCCACCTACTATATGACCCTACACGTTATATGAATTCAGATCATCGACTATACTTTCTACACCTCCTGTATTGCCCCCCCCCAATTATACGAATTTAGATCACATTAAATCATCGACTATACTTTCTACCCCTGTATCGTCCCGCACAGTTAAGGCGGTATACTTTGATGCCTATGTTTTGAATGTGGATATCTTTTGTGTTCTCCCTGTACGGACCTATATAACTACTTAAAGTGCCTTTCGAATCCGAAATATAGATACAGGATTGCTGCTCCAAAACAAAAAATTATATCAAATCAACGATTTGGATGTCATGTTATTGGAAAACGAAATATCAATACAATAGTAAAAATGCAAAGTTTAGATTTCGTCACATTTTCAGGAAGAAGTTTTGTTAGCAACAATGTTTTCCTACTAAACTAAAGCATGTAAAGTTTACGTGAGACATTTACTTGAAAACGCTGCAGATGTATGATCAGCCCATTCACTAGCTAATATTAAAATGGTTTGAAAGGTACAAAATATTTCTCAAAGTAAATCAGAAATTCAATTTTTATCCTCATATGCTTGCTATAATGAAACTAGATACATTTGAAAAAAGAGACAATATTGTTATGTTACGTAAAATATCCAATGAAAAACTCATTGGATGATAATAAAACAACTACAACCATAAAGTGATATAGAAAAATTGACTTTCGTGAACAGAACAGTCAACATTTCGAAGAAACACATTCATTACATATATTTCGCCAGTAATAAGGGTATTTAAAAATTCATCAGAAAAAATTGATTCTGGACAAATCTATATTCACTGGTATTTTGATATGACATTAATAGTTTCCGGTTTCTAATCATCACGAGTTTGTAAACCGCTCACGTTTTGACTTTTTTCACGTTTTTTACTAATGTTCGTTTTTTCCTTTTTATGGTTGATCAAAACAAATCTCACTGCATCGCTAGCTCTCAATATCTGGACATGGGAATGAAAAGTAAGCTTTCGAAATTTTCTTTGATGTTCATTAACGATAAACAATCATCAAGTTAGCAAACATAAAACGGAAAAGTTGAAATCCTAATTATTCTTCAAAAAACGTAAAATAGTAATAGTTACAGACGGAATAGAACGTCAAAGATGCACTAAAACGATTAAATTATTGAGTTCCTATGAACCGCATCTTGGCCAAATCCAGATAAATAGAGATACTAATTCCTAAAACCACAGCGGAGTGCTGAAAAATTTTAAGATTTTAAACTTCTAAAATATGAACTTGGCTCATCTTACAATAATCCCAGCTTATCCTGCAATAAAAACAACTACATCAAAAGAATCCTTATCAAAATTCCTTGAATTTTCCAGGTACAGCTCATTTGCCAAACTTTAAAGGTTGGCTGGACACTGTGAAGATTTTCTATTGGAAATTCCTTCCAAGTTGTCATCTATACATGAGTATCATAGTAATTACATCAAAATTTTTGACTTTAATTCACATCAAACAAAATTTTGATGCAAATTTTTTTAGAAGAAATAAGTTTCAGAAGACTTGCTTCTAATTTCTTTGTATGTTCTGTCCAATTCTTTTCGGCTAAGCGACAAACGGCAACCTTCAATAACTCGACGGTTTTTCTACTGTGAGCGCGAAAAACGTCTAAAACTGACTCGACATCGACCTGAAAAGATGCATAAAAATGTTATCAAGGTGAAGATTCGTCATAGCCAAATCCTCAAAAGACGAAAATTTTTACAATTTACTTATAATACTTATTTATAGTCAAAACTATGAATTGAATCAGAAAAAAAGGTTTTCAGGCACTTGTCTGAAATCTATTAAATTCTATAATACTTTTTCTGGTTTTAATTCAAATATACCTGCATGGAATTTTTTCAACGCGAGAACAAAATATCGTCATTTCAAACAGGGAAAGTTTTCACAATGCTACTCAGCTTGAACCCATTCTCGTTTTCGGGTACTAGGAAAGAAAGCCAACACTTTTGCAAAAACAAATTTTCGACTAGCTTACTTCATTAACGTCCTCTCGCCAGCTATCGTAATCCGTCGCTAGAGCTATGGCTGCGTAAAATAGACCCAATTCCTTGGCTAGGCAGACCTGGAATGAGTTACACGAAGGACTAACAATTAGTTAACAATTGTCTAAATGAAAAATACGTATATTACTTCTGGAACTTGAGTCATACCAATGATATGGGCACCCCACGATTTGAACATCAAGCTTTCCGCTTTGGTTGAAAATCTTGGTCCTTCTATACACACTACCGTGCCGAATTTGTGATGTTTGATAGAGAGTTCGGTAGCAGAGTCGATCAAGATCTGTGTTGAAAATTTGAAACGAAAAGTGAGAATGAGAGCACAAATTATAATCAACGATTAATGCCAAACAAGGGAGTTTTGTTTTCATACTTGATGAACTCAAAAAAATTCAAATCAGCGTATTTTTAGGCCAATTTGGAGCCATGCATACATGCACATAGGGCGGGGTAAACCCCCATACCTGAGACCCTGGCCACCCCCCTGGCCCAAAAAAATCGTCGAACACCCCCCTGAACTTTTTCCAAAACAGCTTTTTTCATGATTTTTGTGCATATTTTGTATGGAAAACAGGCTCGCAGAACTTCTTTGTTTTTTTGCTCACCCACCCCCTACCCCCAGGGAAAAACCCCATGGACCCTACCCCTGGAAAATTCTTGCCGTGCATGTCTGGAGCCATGGCTCCTAAAAATTCTGATTGGCTCCTAAGAATTTAGCGCACAAGTCAAATTGGCCTGTCAAAATTAGAGCCTAACCACCCTTTTAATTAGGTTTTCCTGTGGGGAAATGCATTTCGAAATGAAAAATACCAAAAACTTTCCCGCACTGCGCGCCGGACTTCAAATCATTTATGATTAATTGTATCCTTTCTGTTGTGCGCTTAGAAAATGTCGGCGTAGCTTATGCTTATAGCTTTGAAAAACGATTAATTATCGGCAGTTGCAGAAGAATGTGCTGAAAAAATGCATTTTCCGACATTTTAGAGGCCTCGAAATCAAAATTTTTTGGCGCCGGTCACCGAACGACCAGACTTTTGATTTCTCAGCCAAAGCAAAGGAAATTCAATTTTAAAACTCAGGAAGTGAATGAAATACAAGGGAAAAAACTTTTAATCATTTTCGGATAAAATTAAGCAAATTTATCAATTTTACAGTGAGGAATTAAAAATTGATCCGTGCAACCAAAGTTTTTCCCTAAGTTAGAGATCAACCTGACTTGTGCGAAAAAAACCTGATGATTGATTTGAATAATGACTGATCTAATAAGTGAGTGTGATTAAGAATGTATTCAAGATGATTGATCTGCCATGTGGGCTTCTACTGTGACTTTGAAGAGTGTTTTTGACTAAATTTGCTGAAAAAAACGTTGTTTTTTACTACCCTATTTATTTAAAAACTTTTTAGTTCTGGCTTGTTGAAATTCGTACTGGCCGGTAAAATTTTGACCCTAGGAGCCAAATGGCCTGTCGAGGAAAAATAAAAAAAACCTGATCGAAACCGTACTATTAAGAGGTCCGACCAGTTCGGTAGTAAATCCAAAATTTGTGGGATGGGGATACTAAGTCCCCTGAAGTCTTTTTGGTGTTCGCAAAAATCCCAAAAGCCAGAAATTTCTCCGAAAAAGCGACTAACATTTGGATATAGGGTTCGACCAAGTTCGGGGCAACGCCTTCTTTTGTACGAGGCAAATATTTTTTTTTTTCAGATTTTTTTGATAAACTCTGTACAAAGTACAAAGAGATCGTGCTTTCTGGAGAAAAAAATTTTTGGAAAAAAATATTGGCGGTCTTGTATGGAAAAGACACATTTTAGTGCGTTTCAGAAAGATGAAATCTATTTTCCCAACTTTTTTTGTGTCTTTAAACATGAAGCCGAGTTTGTATTCAGAAGCATCACGGAAAAAATTTTCAGAAATTTCAGGTATAGATTGAAGTTATTTAGATTTATGAGAGTATGAGTATATTTTCTTGACTTGCAAAATGATTATGAAGCACATGAACTCGAGTGCTATCATGGAGAAGGTTTGGGCCGTGCACAAATACACACAAAATCGGGTTTTTAGTGTACAAAAAACTTTTCTTCGCACAAAGGTTTTTTGGCCGATCTTTGTACAGGTACAAAGTGGCTTATACAAAAAACGCTGGTTGGAGAGCCCAACCCCTCCTCCAATCACATGTATGATTCAAACACACACGGAATCATAGAAATATCAAAGCTCACTAAGAAATTGTTTCGTGCGTTTTGATGTATTCAATTTTGATTTTTCAAGGAGAATGCTTTGCGTGCAAACAAATTCGCTTTGATTCTGTATACTTCTTCACGAATCGCAAGCCATTGAAAGATTATCTACCTTCGAAAAGTCCAGAGTGTTTCGAACTAGTATTCAGATATATAGAAAAATCGGGTTACATATTTCTGATGCCCAACTCTAATTTGAAGGCATATACGGACATACTTGTCTTGTCACGTCGCAGTAAGGCGTTCCCATGGGCAAATGGCAAATGCCAGGAAATTCTTTCGATTTTCCGTCGTAAAAAGTTCTGCCACGATCCTTCTTGGTTCTACAGAAATAAAGTAAAGTCTCCGAAAAGCCCTCAACAAAAAGAAGGGATTTTATTAATGCTACTTGTCGATAAATTGATCAATAAAGACTAAATCGCCGGGCGCAAATTCGTGTTGCAATGAACCGCAAGCAGTTGTCGCAATAACGTGGGTGCATCCTAACTGTTTAAGCGCGTATAAATACGCTCTATAATTGACGTCGCTGGGCGAAATATCATGTTTACGACCGTGCCTGAAAACAACAAAAATTAGCAATGATTTGCATTTAATGGAGGTCCAGGTTCTACGGGGGATTCAATCAATCATTTGGGGACGGAAGGACATCCATTGACCGATACTTTAATGAGGGTTTATACCTAAAACCGTTAAAAAATGTATACATAAAATGTGTGCGAAGTGCCGAAAAAAATTGACATTTTAGACAGTTTTTGTTTAAAAATAGCAACTTTTTGTAAAAAATAGCGGGGGGGGGGGTTAAACCCTCCCACCTGAGACCCTGGAAAAGGGTTTTTTTTTGTACATGATCCATTTGCATATGTACATAGCGAAAATAGCTATAAATAAGTAACCTGTGTTCCTCTATGTTATGGCCAAAGACTAATAACCAAATCAGTGTAATTTTACTGCAAAAAATTTATTAAAATTGAGCAAAAAATTGAAATTTTCGAGTTTCAAATCTAATCTACAAGCATTGTGAAACAATTGTCTAGAAAGCTATCGAATAGCATAATTAATTTGCATTAGATGATAAACCGATGGTTAAGTCCTTCATGATGACAAGTGAAAGCCCAAAAAAGATGTTAATGTTTCCGGCGCGAAGCGCGGGAAAATTTTTTTTGTATATTGACATTCGGTGACGCTGGAAAATCAATTTTCCGAACATTCATCTCAAGAATTAGATTCGAATTTAGTGTTCGAAATTCGTAATTTGCCGAATTTTATTAGTTGAAAAATTTTTAAACCAATAATTTATTTGTTAACTCTCATGAACTTGGCCGAAAAGATATGAGTGGAAGAGTAGAAATTTCCTACAACTTCTTCCATGAAGTTTCCGAATCGATTTTACTACGTTAAGAAAGGAATAATCGCTTCAAAAAGTTTATAGACTTGACGTATTGATCTTTCTCAAGAAATGTTTCAATGAAAAACTTCGAATCTTCATTAAATATCAAGATAAAAAATTGAAGATTACCAATTAAAACATGAGATAATACGTTTGAGATGATGAAAACTATTATGCATTAAATAATAGGCGAAGGTAGACATTCTGAAAGATGCGTCTGAGCTAGGTAATACATGATAATGATTATCAAAGTTATAACCGGTGCGAAGCGTCGGAAAATTTTGAGATTATGAACTTCTAAAATGCAACAAAATTTTCGATTGCCCCAAAAAATTTTCATTTGCCTCCGGCAAAAAAAAACACTGCCCTGGACACGATTCTGGCCTGAAGAAATCGTCGGACACCCCTGAATTTTTTTCGAGGATAATTTTTTTGATGAATTTTATGCACATTTTTTATGAAAAATATGTTGCAGTGCAGAAAATTTTGTTTTTTTTTGCTTATTCACCGCGTACCATCCTCGACGAAAAGTTCAAAGACTCTATGCCGAAAACGGGGAGGGTCCTTGGACTTTTTATCCAGGTGGGGAGGGTGAGGAAAAAACAAAAAAAAATTCAGCAAGCGGACCTGGTACCCAAATGGACCCTACCTCAAATCAAAAAAATTGGATAAAAAATAACATTTTTGACTTTTTTTGAAAAAATTATCGTAATTTTTCGAAATTTTTGACTATTTTGAACACCTCAAGATTTTGGGGAAAATTCTGGTTATTTTTCGACTATTTTGGACACTCACCCAAGATTTTGGGGCAAATGGGTACTCCACCGCCCAGCCGACTGGAGGTCTTATAGGTACATGTGCTTATAATAATGTTTTATTCGAGTATGTCAATGAAAACAAAAACGAGTGAATTAATGCAAATTAATTATAAATTACTGAAATATAAATATATTGGGTTACGTAAAAGAACTCAAGTAGCGTAAAGGATTATAGCCCTTACTAGCATACATGTGACGGAGCCCCGAGGTCTGGGGGGGGGGGTCGGGCCACTTTTTTTGAGCCGGGGGTCAGTAATTCCCAAAATGTTGCGGGGAGGGGTCCCTGAAGGAAAAAAATTCGATTTTTTCACGAAAAAAGTCCGAAAAAAACGGTTCAAAAAATAGTAATTTTGTCTAAAAAATGATAAAAGATGTATTTATGGAGAAAATCGACGTTCTTGACCATTTTTTGTTCAACAATTGACATTTTTCAGTATTTTTCCGACCAAACGTATGGGAGTCCCTAGGGCTACCATATGGCTAGCCATAGGATTGGAAAATCCTGGAGGCGGGGGGGGGGGGGGCGGTCGCCCAATGGCTAGCCATATGGTCGACGATTTCTGGGGGGGGGGGTTCCATAGCACTTCCCCCAATTACATGTATGCTTACTAGCACTCCTTTAGAAAATCGCTAGTATACTTGTTTTACTTTATTTTAACATCATTGGAAATTATGAATAATAATGAAGGTAATCAGAGGTCCCCAAGGTCAGATTCTTCAGGTAGGGGTAAAATTGAAAATTTGTGGGGGTAGTGTAGCTAAATGTCCATTAAGCACGTCAATTTGTCTCAAAATTAAGCAGTCAGTGATCGATTTTAAGGAATTTAGGTAGGGGTAATACCCCCCTCATACCTCTCCCCATGGGGCACTCTGAAGGTAATTAATCTACAAGTTACATTTATTTCTTGGAAGATCAGAAATTTCAGGTATATTATTATCCTCAGTGAAAACGGAACTAAAGAATCCGTTCGAGAGATTTGCTTTAGACAAGTTGTTCTTTTATTGTTTGACTCACCAGATAATAGATCACAAAAAGGTTTATGATTACGGAGTCTATTATTAACGAAATCGAAAAAGCGTTTGATGTTATTTCCTCATTTTAACAGTTTTTCTTCATCTGCTTTACAGCTGTTGACGATGAAATTTTTTAGTGTAGCTGTTACGTTAGCGTATTTTCACTCAAATTTGGGATATTTCTTTTTCAGTTTCCAAATCCTGCGTTTCTTAGCTTGAAGTTTCATTATTGATTTAGGATATTTATGTTTCAAATCAATCGATCCACAAGAAAAGAAGGACTCAATAATAAATCGCATTTGGTTTAAAAAAAAGTATAGTAAAAGTCATCAATGCACCTCCATTTTGGCAAAAGGTTTCGGGAGAAAAGTGAGTCCGCCTGCTTAACTCTGTTTACACTCTAAATTATCGCAGAATCACAAAGAAATAACCAGACCTGGGCAAAAGCGCACACTTGACACCGCTAATTGTTCCAAGTTTGATTGAATCCGAGGGCTAAAAAAATTAATTAATAATCATTTAAACGCCTTTCTGGAAGTTAAAACAAAGCTCAAATTCCTGCTTACTCGACCAAACGGCGTTGTCACGAAAACTTCCTCAGCATCAGTTAGGATTTCAGGATTTTCTAATCCAGTACCACCAATAATACCAATGACAACAGTCTTCTGATCCGCGGCCATGTTGTTGTTGCGTCTAATCAGTGTTGCCAGCTCAAATAGTTAGAAAATGCCAGATTTTTAAAAAGATAGTGCCAGAAAAATGCCAGGTTGATTTCAAATAATGCCAGAACAGTGCCAAATTTTCAATGCTAAAATAGTGAGACTTTTTAACCATATAAATCAGAAACTGTTACTACAATAGGAACGTTCTTCGATAATTTGCAGGTAATAGAAGCTTTAAACGTTTGATGTCAACAAGCCTCATAAAATCAATTTCTGATCAAGCATCAATTTTGACAACATAATTTCAGCATTAAACAATTTTCACATATTTTCTGCAACAGTAAAGCTTTTGCACGATTCTATTAATCAGGCAAGACAATGGTGTGTACACAAAATGGAATCTAACATCCTGATTTGTAACCGGTTACGTAACTTTGACTTTACAGTATTCACTGCTGAAAAAGCTCGTTCAACTGAAGCGTTTGGAGAGAGGTACAATGACATTAAAGCAAATACAAAATCAAACATGCTAAACCAAAAACTAACAGGATCGTACTCGTAATAAGGACCTGGTCGAACCCTATACACAATCCCCTTAACAGGGATTTTTTTGCACAAGCCAGGCAGCAGTGCAACTTGGGCAAAAATTTTTGTTGTGTAGTATACAACGTTTTTTTTGTGCACGGACATTTGTGCCAATTGGCACAAACGGCCAAAAAAATTTGTGCCAATGGCACAAAAAATTTTTTCCTACTAGAAACATACTGAAAAACTGCGGAAAAGTTTTATGCCAAAAGTTTGATGAAAATTTAACGTTAAGGACGCATTAATTTTTTGTAATAATCGTGCTCAACCTATTTTTCAGCTAAACCATTTCAGTCAGATAAGAAAAAAATGTGCAAGAAAACATTTCACGATGACTCTTAGAATTGTTCAGGAAGTTCAAATCATGCCTGTAATTGGGGGGGGGGGTTGGGAGTGAGTGCTGTGAGGTTGGCTACACAGCAAAAATGACCTGCTGATCTCAAATAGTTATCAAATGCCATACTCTGATCAAAATCGCCCATGATCAAAGTCACCCCACTTTACCTTATATATGTTAAGCAAAACTGTAAAGATTGGGGAAAATAAAGTTAAAAATTGTGTAAATTTTCGGTCGGAATATTGTACCATTACCAACGATATCAATTTTTCTATTTGAATCAATCAAACACAAAAAGTAAGAATTTCAGTTTTTCATCCGAATCTGACCAGGGTTGGCAAGACCTGGGTTTTTGGGTTTTTCTGGGTGCATTTTCTTGACAAAATTTGGGTTTTTGGGTTTTTCTTAATTCTTTTAAATTTTCAGATAGAATTGTTTTCAGAAAAAGAATTTAGTTTTTAGTTTTTTTTAAATTTTAAACTTTTTTTATATTTTAAATTTTTTTTATGTTTCCTAAAATTTTTTGTTTTCGTTTTATTTTTTTTTCATTAAAAATTTTTTTTTTTAATTTTTTCAAAATTGAAAAAAAATTTTCATAGGAAACACGAATGGGAAAAACACGGTTCCTGCGCTACGGAAGTCAAATCTTTGCCCGATGAATCGGCCTATTTTAATCATGGATTGAAAATACACGATTCCTATAATTTGATAAGGTAAAAAATGACGTCATCAATTTTTTTGATAAGAAAATTTGTTTATTCTTCAAAGTTTCAAAGTTAATTTTAAAAAATCAATATTTTGCATTATTTTCGGTATTTATCACTTAAATTTATAAATTTTTAAATGTTTTCAAAAATTTTTAATTTTTTTTGTTTCATTTTTTCGTTTTTTTCCTGTTTGTTTTTTGTTTATCTTTTTTTTGTTTTTTGTTGTTTTCTGTATTGAATTTTTTTATGTTTTCATTTTTTTCTTTCTTTTTTTTGTTTCTGGTTCGCTGTTTTAATGAGCCAAATCGATAAAATCGTTGTGCAATGTGCAGTCGTGACTCGTGTAAATATGTTACAACCAAATGTATAGTCAGTCTTGAACACTGTTCAGCAATTTAATACACTTTATACATTAAAAATAACATTCTCATACATATTTTAAGTAAAATGATCATTCATTAGTACAAAACTGGAACAAAAACCCTAGAAAAATCCACCGAAAGCCCAGAAAAAACCCATCAAAAACCCAGAAAAAACCCAAAAATGAAGATTTCAAAAACTGGGTTTTTGCCAACCCTGAATCTGACTGAATTAACAGGGAATATTCAGAATTTCTTCTCATTCATCAGTCATTGACAGCGTATAAAATGTGCTGCAACCATACCTGTACTTGGGGGGGGGTTGGGGGGGGGGGGACCCCCCCCCAACTTGGCCAACCCAGTACCCAAAATGATTTCCCCCCCCCAGTTGGGAAAAAATTAAAAAAATTTGCCAAAAAGTGTATGTTTTTTGGCCTTTTTTTGGAAAAATTTCGACTTTTTCCTACCCCCTCCAAAATTTCGGATTTACCCCCCCCCCCCCCACCCCAACTGGTCGGAGGTCTTACAGGTATGGCTGCAACTATACCAATACACTGTTCGGAGAAAAATCGATCGCGTTGGGCGGGTCAAATATAGGAATAGGAAATATTATGCATACCTGTAAGACCTCCGACCAGTTGGGGGGGGGGGGGGGGGGGGGGGGTAAATCCGAAATTTTGGGGGGGGGGGGGGTAGGAGAAAGTCGAAATTTTTCCCAAAAAAAGGCCAAAAAACATACACTTTTTTGAAAATTTTTTCAATTTTTTCCAAACTGGGGGGGGGGGGGGTTTGGGGGGAAATGATTTTGGGTACAGGGTTGGCCAAGTTAGGGGGGGTCCCCCCAACCCATACCTGTAAGACCTCCGACCAGTTGGGGGGGGGGGGGTGAATCCGAAATTTTGGGGAGGGGGGTAGGAAAAAGTCGAAATTTTTCCCAAAAAAGGCCAAAAAACATATACACTTTTTGACAAATTTTTTTAATTTTTTCCCAACTGGGGGGGGGGGGTTGGGGGGGGGAAATGATTTTGGGTATAGGGTTGGCCGAGTTGGGGGGGGTCCCCCCCCAACCCCCCCCCCAAGTACAGGTATGCCCCGACCCCTCCAAGTACAGGTATGATATCATGCTCATTGACTCGGCGCGAAGGGCCGAAAATTTTTGTATTTTCAGCCTCTAAAACGTCTAAAAATCAAGGAAATTTAATGTTTGACCAGCCAAAAATTTTGTGCCAATTGGCACAAACGCTCAAAATTTTTTGTACCATTCCAAATTTTTTTGTACCAAAAACCATGTTTTGGCACAAAAAAACACTGGTAGTACACGTGCGTTTAGCGGATAAAAGGCAGCGTGCCGATTATAACCTCAATTTCTCAGCGACCATGGAAGCTCATAAAATGAAACATACAGAATTAGACACAGCAGAGAATGACGAGCGAAACAGTATCAAATGTTTACTGATTTAGGGGAATTCCGCGACGCAGCAAGCGAAGACAACCGAAAATTCCGCGTTTTTTCAAACGCAACTTTAAGGAGGGAAATTATGAAGTACAGTAAACCAATTTCGGACGTCATTCGATCGAAAGTGCTATGTTTTGCATGTAAATAAAGTAGGATACTTTCAAACCTCGATAACTTCGTCAAAAACGAATATTGCGAGTCACGGATAGTACTAAATGGAAGGCAAGAAAATCGGGAAAAGTGCTATAGAGAGTTTTTTTGCATTTCGGATATACATACCAAGAAATTCTCAATGATAGCAAAAAATGATAAATTTTGATCGTTTTTCTATGTTCACTGAATACGAAACGTTCGAATTGAAAAATGGCTTCTATAGCGTTGTAGGACAATCAAAAAGATACATTTCTGAACTAAATATGCAATGCAGTGCATTTTGGTCGAAAAGTTATCGAGGTTTTTGAACACCTAACTTACCAAACAATGTTTTGTTTTCAAGAATCAAAACGTATTTCTGGTTAATTTGAACACTTCACGATACTTTAAAATATTTCTAAGGAAGTTATCATTGTTGGTATAATTTGCTTTTGTGTTTTCTCGATCATGGCTTTCCGAAAACTGCCAAGCGGATCTCATAAAAATGTACTTTGTATCTAATATTCGGGAAACCATGTCAGCAATATGCTATGCAAAAGTTATAAAGCAAGCATTTTTGATTATCAGGGTTGCTGATAGGCATTTCAAAACCATTTACGAGGCATGCCGGCAATCAGTTCCGTCATGACAAGTCATCTGAGGTTGTACGAATAAGAGTTTTTTGAAAAATCAAAAATGACTCATTGACTTTCGTCGTCAACAGATGATTATGCTGCCCAATACCACAGTTATTCTAAGAAAAACAGCTGCTTTTTAAACTGCATTGTACTGTAGTCTGGTTTAGCAGCAACAGTATTGTGGAAAATAGCGATGGAGAAATGATTATCGTGCATGATCCTACAAAAACATTAATGACCTAATAAATTTCAGATTCAGATGATCACTTCCTGAACAAACATTGGAGAACACAGAAAAGTTGATCTACTCTCATAGTTTGAAATTTTATTTTTATGCTACCCAGACTCTTTTTTCTTTTTTTCATTTTCAGGAATGGTCAGTCCATCTAACTTTGTCTACTGATAATCTTTAATTCTTTCAAGCACGTTAATGGTTATTTTTCATATTTCACTGGAGAACTACACAAAAATTAAACATACACCTGGAGAACATCCTCCACTGAATATTTTACTCTCCAGTATAAAATGTGATCAGTAGGGTGGACTAATGATTTCACAACCTCCAAAACAATTTAATTCGAAATGTAAGTTAGATTATGACAAATTTATCGTTTGTATCTGTTTTCTTGTTCAGCTGATCCTGGTTATCTAATGGACATGGGTAGATTAACATATGGAAATGCACGTCGCCCAACCGCAAAGTCTGCACCAACACTGGTTTCTTTAATTTAGGGGCATCTTTGCAGATGTCATTAGTACTCAGCATCTAGTGCCTTCAGCTTGCACATTAGCACATCACACTAATATGTTTGGTTTACAAAAGCTTGTTGGTATCTGCCCTGTCTTTTATAGTACAAACTAAACATTGGAAGTGATGTTTTATAGTACAAACTGTAACGACCAGATTTGTGTGAGGTACTTTACTTCTAACCAACGGTCGATACGGCGGAGAAAACGGGACGGGGCGGGGGGGGGGGGGGTACGATAAAACGAAAATACACGAATGATCGACGGTCGCTTGAACATCGAATAACAAAACGGGACGGCGCAGTTGCTTACAAATAAAATAGTCGATACGGTTTAATTGCTTTCGAAGATGGTTGCTTGTAAATAAAAACGAACAGCCGCGGATCAAAATTCACAAAATAATAACTACTAAAATCACGCTTTGCTTCTTCTTTTATACGACGTTTTGGCCACTCCCTGGGCGTCGCGGGAGGTCGAGCTTCTGTCCATCTTCTTCCGCCAATCGTCCTTTCCTGCTACGCTTTTTATGCTTTTCCTAGTTACGCCTTTCTAATGCACTCCTGGTACTGTATGCTTTCTGTGCTTTGCTTGCTTTCTACGGTGGGCTTGGCCACACCTTTGAGCTTCTGTGCATGCTTCCTGTATCGGTTTCTCTGTATACAGATGTTTTGTGGGGCCGCCGCTACCGTTACACTCGAGACTACTGTCTGGCGGGGCTTCTACATATTTTACTGTGTGCAGGTGTTGTTTACGATTTTTACGGGGGATTACGGTAGCTGTGGAATGTGTAGTTTAGTGTAGGTTCTAGGGGAACAGCTGCCGTTTGTGCAAATCAATTAGGGCATCTTAATTGGGCTACCGGGGTGTGAACGGATCAAAATAAAGTACTTCACGTAATTTTATAGGAATATTTGGGTGTGAATCCCAGACACCCTTGAGACGATAAAATGTGAAAATGAAATAATATCTAATAAATGTCTATCACATACAGTATGCTACATATTTACAGTACTGCTTTAGCACGTACGTTACATTTCCCTCCTTCCGGAGTTGAACATCCTCGTTCAAGGCTTTCGAGGTTGAGGAGGGGTGGTGGTAGATTCGATAGTTGCTTTCCGAGGGTAGAAAGGGGTTGTCTCGTTTACATGCACCGTAAATGCAATATTCTTATGGGGGTGTTTGAGTGTAACGTTGGGGTACATGAAATTTGTAACTGTATAGGGCCCGTTTTGGCGAGGGAGGAATTTGGGAGTCAGCCCCTATTTACACGAATGATTTTTGTAAAGAATAAGATCGCCTGCCTTGTAATGTACATTCTGAGCATGCTTGTTATACTGACGGGTATAGTGGTCCTGGGCTTTTTGTAAACTTTTCTGCACTGTTGAGAGTGCTTCTGTAAAATGCGATTTTACACGAAGGGCCTAATCATCTAGATCAACCATGTAGGATGTGGGGAAAAAATTTAAGGCTGCATCTGACGGCAGATTAGCTTGCCTACCGTGGAGTAATTCAAATGGGGGATACGAAGTGCTATCATTTTTATGAATGTTGATCGAAAAAACAGCAAAGGGTAGATAAGTATCCCAATCAGTGTGATTTGAATTGATGTACATGCGGATACGGGTGGCTAGGGTCTGGTTGCAACGCTCAACTTCCCCATTGGCAATAGGATGGTATGGGGTGGTATGAATCTTCTGAGTATTGCATAAACTGGTGATCCGTGAGAAGAGATCGGATACAAAATCGGAGCCACGATCGCAATGGATGATTTTTGGGGACCCATGATGGCAAACAATTTTGGTTACGAATAACTTGGCAATAGTGGCTGCAGTGATGTTAGGGGTCGGGAATGCCTCTACATACTTTGTGAAATAATCGATGAAAACGACAATGAATTGGTTGCCATCTTCAGTGAGGGGTAATGGTCCCATGCAATCAACACGGACTCGATCAAATGGGTCAGTCAGCTGAATTGGTACCAGATTTGCATGCACTTTGTGCCGAAGAGCTTTCTGTGTCTGGCATGGATGGCAAGTTTTGCAGTAACGTTTGATATCCCAGCTCATTTGGGGCCAAAAATATTTTTGTCTGAGCAAGTGTAAAGTTTTTCGGGCCTCAAAATGACCTGTGAATTTGCTGTCATGATGGGAGGCGATGAGATGCTGGACTTGTGACTTGGAAATGTATAGTTTTGCTTGCTTGTCGACTATACGAAAGAGGATGTTTTGATGCACTGCGAATTTGATCAGAGTAAGGGGGTGTTTTTGGGCGATTTTTGCTAAAATACTTTTGACAGTTGGATCAATGCGTTGGAGTTCGGCGAAATTTTTCTGTTGCTCTTCTTGTTCAGTTGCTTCAGCTTCCAGAACCGAATTGATAGTGGATATTTCGGGGCGGCTTTGTAATTGCTCAATATCAAAGGATTGTTTTGCTGTCTGTGAGGGGGATCCAGAAACAGCATCTGCGTTGCGATTAGCAGTGCCTTTCTTAGGGCGAATGTCTAGCTGGATACCAGAGAGGGCTAATCCCTCACGGGCAATGCAAGGGGAAGGGTTTTCCTTTTGTAATACTGCCTGAACTGCTGTATGGTCAGTGTGTACAATAACATGTTGCTGGAAAAGGTAAGGGCGGAAATACTTGACAAACTCTACTACTGCAAGGGTTTCCAATTCAGTTATCGGGTAGTTGCGTTCTGCAGGTTTGAGTGTGGGGCTCCCAAAAGCAATGGGGCGATCCTGACCTTTACTATCTAGCTGACTGAGAATGGCGCCAATTTCGAGTTTTGAGGCGTCAGTTTGCAGAATAAATGGTTTTGTGAAATCGGGATGCTGTAGAATTGGGGCATGAATTAACAATTCTTTTAGTTTAGTGAATGCGTTTTGCTGTTCAGGGCCCCAGGAAAATTCTGAGTTCTTTTTGAGTAGCGATGTGAGTGGGCTAGAAACTTGAGAGCAATTTGGGATGAATCTGCGATAATACGAGGGTAAGCCAAGGAATGACTTAACTTCTTTTGAGCTTTTGGGGGTGGGTATGTCACAGATCGCCTGTACTTTATGGGGGTCTGGTGAAATGCCTTGTTGAGAAATGATGTGGCCTAAGCATTGGACTTGGAGCTGGCAGAATTTGCATTTTTGTATGTTTACTTTAAGGCCTGCTTGTGAGAATCGGGCAAGAATAGTGTCTAAACATGCCAGCATTTGATCATGGGAGTCTGCGAATACCAAAACATCGTCGAGATATACAAGGCATGTGTTCCATTGCAGTCCCGAAAGGATAACATCCATTAACCTTTGGAATGTGGCTGGGGCATTGGTGAGGCCAAAGGGGAGATAGTTGAATTGATACTGGCCGGCTGAGCAATTAAAAGCCGTTTTTCCTCTGTCTGCTTGTGCTATGGGAATGGAATAATATGCATTGGATTGGTCAAGGGATGTAAAATATTTCATTCCACGTAGGGTGTCTAGAATTTCGTCTATGCGGGGCAAGGGGTAGGTATCTTTTTTGGTTACTTTATTGAGGCCTCTAAAATCAATACATAACCGATGGCCTCCATCTTTTTTGGGGACTAAAACTGTGTTGGTACACCATGGGGAATTACTTTGGCTTATGACACCTGCTGCTGCGAGTTGCTCAACTTCTGCTTGTATGATTTGCTTTTCTTTTGGGGAAGTCCGATAAAGTTGTCTGCGTACGGGTTGGGAGCCATTGGTGTCAATTGTATGTGAAACAAGGGTGGTTCTACCTACATTCATTTTGGATTTAGCGTATAATGTAGGATACTTTGATAGGGCGCGTAGAAGTTGAGCTTTTTCGGTTTCTGTGAGGTCACTGGAGGCTAAATTAACATTTTCTTTTAACCATGTGAATGTATCAAAACGATTGGGCTGGTTTTGCATGGATGGGGTTACATTAGCGGAAGCATTTTGTTTTGGGATGTAACATGAGACTGTACCGATGCATGTTCCAGGGTAAAGAGTTTGAGCTGTTTCTTGTGTGTTTAGGACCGATATGCCTATGCGACTGTTTTGGTTTTCAGAGATACAAGCTGTGAAATGGACTTTAGGATTCTGTTTGGGTTTTGGGGTGGATTCAAGCTGTTTGACCTGTAAGTACGATTTGGGCAAGGGGACAGTAAATTCGGTGACTGTATGGGGTGGTAATTCTAATTTTTCATCCAAATAAGTTCCACCACGAGTTGAAAGAGGGCTATATTCTAGGCCATCACAAGGTAGTATAACATTGCCAAATTTGACCTGAGATTTCTGATTGTTGATAGTATATTCCGAAAATCGGCTGAGAAAGTTTTTGCCTAGAAGGATGTCTGCTGTGCAATCTTTTTGGACATGGACCATTATTGTTTCCTGGATTGTTTGGGCTGTCACTGTGACAAAAGTGGTCCCTACAAAGTGAATCGGGAGATTATTTGCTGCTTTTGCTTGGACTAGCGGGGGTTTCATGTCTAACTGCAAAATTTGAGTGATGCGTGAATCAATGAGAGAGTAGACTGCACCAGTATCAATCATACTTTTTGTGATTAATTTGCCATTAAGTGTGATTGGAATATGAGGGGTATGCTTCTCAGGTACATTTTGGGGTGACTTTGGTGAGGTACATTTTGGGGTGGGTTTGGGGTGTTTGATGCAGATTGCTGAATTTGATTAATGAGTTCGATTGCAGGGGTTCAGGGGGTATAAATATCGACAAGGACGTATTTCTGCTGTGTTTGTGCCCCACGACGATTAGCTAATTCTAAGAGAGCATGGCCGAATGATGGGGGGATGGTCTCATGTAGATGTCTGTTGTTTGATGGTATTTCATAGGCATGTTCATGTGTGGCGTGATGCTTAGAAGAAGGGAAATACTTTCGAAGAATGAGAAAAGAATAAAAGACACCTGCAATAACTACAGTAATAATGGCTAGATTGATAATGATTTGCAGGGGTCCTTTGAGCAAATTGTTTAATCCGTCGGTGAGACTTTGGGTGGTACCAGTTATTACATGTTCTATGCCTTGACCAGCGCCAGAGAGGGTATTTCCGAGTGCTTGGTCAGTGCCTGAGATCATGTTGTAAACTGTATCCGAATTGAGAGACATTTGGGCAGTGTAATTGAGGAGTTTTTTAACAACATTTTCGAGTGTGTGAGTTTTGTAAATGTATTGTTTCAAAAAGAGTAAGTTGGTTGAAATAGTTGCGAGTTGATCATGAAAAATGGCGGGTGTATTAAAATGGAAAAGGGAGAAATTTTGGTTCCAGACGATTTCTAAGGGTAAATTTGTGACATGCGAGGATCCTGTTTCACTGACCCATGTATTATTCTGTTTGTAAAGGGCTACATACATGTGATGGCAGTCAACGGTTTGTGAGAAAGGGGTCAAATCATTGCCTCCTGGATTTGAAAACATGAGTTCGGTGTCTATGAGAATGGGTAAAAGTTTGTAGCATGTTTGGTTGATTTTGTGGTTGTAAAAGATTTTAGATGCATTTACCTGCTTGCAGGGCCAGACGGTAAGGTCTTCTCCTGTGAATTCTGCTATGATGTTGGTTCGCTGTAGGAATGCACACTCCCCAAGGGTTGCATCAAGGCACAAAATTTGCCATACGAGATCAGGGTGACGCTGTGCCTGTCTGCATAATTCATTCCATACCTTTTTGAAATTTCGAATTTCGAATTCCTGGATTTTGTCTGCTAGATAATTTAGTTTCGCGTTAATGGGTTCAAAATCATCAAAATCGTAGAGTGTAGCATGAGTTTCATTGGTTTTTGGTGTTAAAAATGCGTTACGATGTGGTGTGCTTTTGTCTAATTGTACAATAATGCCTTGTTCAGTTAGAATGCTGTCTTGGATTTCTGGGCAATTGGGGTTCGAAAAGAGTATGTTTTTAACCGAGAATGCACCTTGTAGTTCTTCTATTATCATGTGGGTTTGTGCGAGTTTGATGGGATGTGTGTTTTTGTATTTGAAGGGGCATAAGTTTTTAAATGCTGTTTCATTCCAGATAATGGATCCGTCGATTGTGACACAATGACCTGATGTCGGTTTGCATGACCCCAGGTCACCAAATGTACCTGTCATAGATTTTCCATTCCAAGATGCTATTTGTCCTATTTCTATGATGAGGTTAGTGACCGAAGTACAATGGTCTGTACAACACCATGTGTATTCTACGCTTAGGGAGTTGTTTGTTGACCAAAATCCTGGTTGGGTTTCGTATAATTTTTGACTGTTGTGTTCTTTGTCTATAACGATTGCCTTACAAACATGGGGGGTTAGATTGTGCATTTCGGTTTGGTCGAAGACAATACCTTTTGATCCAAATAATCCTGTATTAGTACAAATTTTTCATTTGCGAACACTGCATTTGTATGCATCTGTTATGTGAGGTTTAGTGGAGGGATATAGATTTTTCCGAATGTCTGTACGGGTTTGTCTACTGTGGAAGGGGGCATGCATGATACAAGTTTTGGTATGCTGACTGAGTGACCGCTCAATGAAGTTCCACACATCTGAAATTGGGCACTACACGATGTGGGGATTATTATGCATAAAAATATACAATACAATGGCCAATATAGTGTTTTAGTGGAGGCGGCGGGGTACTGTATATTTTCGTTCTAGAAGGTTTGGCGTGGCAGCTTTTGGTGTTGTTCGGTTTTGGGCTGAGGGGGTGGCTGGTTTGTAATCTGAACAGTCTGTAAAAGTTTGGAATTTGAGTCATGGGATGGGGTTTGGACTTGCTTACTTGTGGGGGTCGGTAGCAGTGTGTGGCGGGGGCAAATTGGTATGGTTCGGGGGTCAGGCCGTGGAGAACGGACAACAAGTTACGGCCTGCTTTCGATGGGGTTTCGGGGGCAGTGGGCGGCGTGGTGTCTTGCTTGCGGGGGATCTTGTAGCCTACAGGGATGGTGGGCGGCAATTTTTCGATTTTTGTGGCTTCAGACATGGGGGGTGGTGACATGGCGCACCAGTCCGGTACATCCAGGTCAAGGACTTATTCGTCACTACGGCGGTGGGTTGTGGGCATAATGGTTCCTAAAGTAGTCTGAGGGCTGTTAGTTATGGCGGGTAATTTTGAGTAAAATGCGGGGTCATCAATGTCCATGAGGGTTTGGGGTTGCCTGTACTCAATGCAATTTTGAATGTTACGACTCTGTTGATTAGGACAGTACCTACTTGTATGACCTCTCTGCTTGCATAGAAAACATTGAAAATTTGAGTAGGGTTTCAAAAGGCAGTTATCAGATCTATGTCCTGTTTGGAAGCAGTGGATGCATCAGCTTTTACCATCACACGTAGTGTGATTATTACGAAAACAAATTTCACATGATTTTTGGGTGCCTACTGATTTACAATTGCGAGCTACGTGTCCAAGTTGTCCACATTGAAAGCATGTGGGTTGCCTAGGAGTAGTATTGTTCCTGTAAGCATTATTCCTACTGAAAGTGTTGTTACCGAAACTGTTGTAGTTACTCTGTTGTGGGGGTTGGGATTTTTGTTTGATCTGCAACTGTAAATCTTTTACTTGTTGTTCTAATTGATGCAAAAGATCCTGTTGGTCTGTATTTTTGGTTAGAGAAAAGATGGGTTCGGGTTTTGGGGGTATAAATGGGAGGGTGTTGGACTTTAGCTCATTTCTAAGGATTTGCTGTTCGATGTAAGCTGCTTCGTCTGACATTTCTTTTAGAGTTGCGAACCGTCTATACTTAATTGCTTCCCTGATTTTGTTTTGCATGCCTTCTACAAAGAGGGGTTTTATGATCATTTCTCGTGCGTCTGTGTTAAAGTTAGGGTAGGCGAGGGTTGCAAGATGTTCTAGATCAAATAAGAATTCAGTTACTGTTTCTGATCGCTTTTGTTTTCTTTCGCATAAAAATTGTTGATGTAGCTCATTATCTCTATTGTTTGGAAAAAATGCCTGTTATGGGACTTTATACTGCTTGTATGTGTGGGGAGGGTTTTCGGAATTGGCTAAACTTTAGAATTTTGCTAACGCGGCTCCTCCTAAATGGATTTCTAAACATGCCAACTTTAACTGTACATCTGTATCTTTCATGCCTTGAAGTGCCATGAATTGTTCTAATCTTTTGTTCCATTCACCAAAATGTTGGGTCACGCCGCCTGTGAATACTGTAGGTTTCGCATAAAAATTATTTGCCATGTTATTACGAATGTTTGCTGTTCTTAGATCGTCTATTAGGGTAGGGTTTACTGTATTCTGATTCAATTGTGTGCGTAATGTACGAAAATGTTCTGAAAATAAATCGTTTATCTGCTCTCTAATGATTTCTCCTAAATGATCTTGTGTTTGGTGGGTCATTCTTCACGTTCACGATGGGATTTCTGCTTAAATGCTTCAATTTTTGCTTCACGCTGTATTCGTTTAAATGTATCGATTAATGTTTCGTTGGAGGGGATTTCCAGTTTGCTTTCTACGAATACTGTCTTACTGTAGGAAATAATTACTACTGTATTATCTAATGCTTCTAAATGCCCGGATAAGAGTACACCTAATTGGGGGCAGGGAGTTCCAGTGGTTAACGTAACGGTACGGTCACCAAAATATGTAACGACCAGATTTGTGTGAGGTACTTTACTTCTAACCAACGGTCGATACGGCAGGGAAAACGGGACGGGTCGCAGGCGGTACGATAATACGAAAATACACGAATGATCGACGGTCGCTTGAACATCGAATAACAAAACGGGACGGCCTGGTTGCTTACAAATAAAATAGTCGATACAGTTTAATTGTTTTCAAAGATGGTTGCTTGCAAATAAAAACGAAGGGCTGCGGATTGAAATTCACAAAATAATAACTACTAAAATCACGCTTTGCTTCTTCTTTTATACGACGTTTTGGCCACTCCCTGGGCGTCGCGGGAGGTCGAGCTTCTGTCCATCTTCTTCCGCCAATCGTCGTTTCCTGCTACGCTTTTTATGCTTTTCCTAGTTACCCCTTTCTAATGCTCTCCTGGTACTGTATGCTTTCTGTGCTTTGCTTGCTTTCTACGGTGGGCTTGGCCACACCTATGTGCTTCTGTGCATGCTTCCTGTATCGCTTTCTCTGTATACACATGTTTTGTGGGGCTGCCGCTACCGTTACACTCGAGACTACTGTCTGGCGGGGCTTCTACATATTTTACTGTGTGCAGGTGTTGTTTACGATTTTTACGGGGGATTACGGTAGCTGTGGAATGTGTAGTTTAGTGTAGGTTCTAGGGGAACAGCTGCCGTTTGTGCAAATCAATTAGGGCATCTTAATTGGGCTACCGGGGTGTGAACGGATCAAAATAAAGTACTTCACGTAATTTTATAGGAATGTTTGGGTGTGAATCCCAGACACCCTTGAGACGATAAAATGTGAAAATGAAATAATATCTAATAAATGTCTATCACATACAGTATGCTACATATTTACAGTACTGCTTTAGCAGGTACGTTACACAAACCAAACTGGAGTGACGTCTTCAAGACAGTGCCTAACCTCTCCATTTCCATTGAAGGGGGACAAATCACTTCCTGGGATGGCACTACTGCCCTGAGTACCTCAGGGGATGTAGGTGGATGCAGTCCCACTGCCAGTCAGTATACCACCCTTGACCGGGTCATTGTCTGGCTTCCTACAAATTTCACAGCAGCTACAATGACATTTTCTAAATTCCCACTGGAATAATATAGAAAAATTATTGATTAATTGAAGAAAATTTTCACTATTTTCCATTTTATAACGCAAATTCAATTTGGGAATTGTGATGTATAAGTACAATGATATCGTTGAAAATTTTAATGTAAAAAAATTAGGGAGGGAGAAATTCGCCCCTTTCCCCCTCTAAACATGGGCCTCGGAGGGATCAAACCTAAAAAAAGTTGAAAAAGTTTCGAAAATTTTCCCCAAAAAGGCCCAAAAAGCTGTTTTTTCCCAA
The DNA here is from genome assembly GCA_963922205.1 of Romanomermis culicivorax. Taxonomy (NCBI): domain Eukaryota; kingdom Metazoa; phylum Nematoda; class Enoplea; order Mermithida; family Mermithidae; genus Romanomermis; species Romanomermis culicivorax. Next base: position 550,856 of record CAWUHX010000102.1, on the reverse strand, counting down.
TTTTTTTCAAATTTTCCGAGTTTGGGGCAGGATATTTTTGCACACAGCAACCAAATTTCGGGCTGTGTAACTAAATTTTTTCCGTCAAGTTGCACAGCGCAATTTTAAGCCTGAACAGGGTTTGGAAAAAACTCATTTTCAAAATTCCGAATTTGGGTTTTTTAAGGCTTTTATGTTTTTTGGGGGCTTTTTCTGGGTTTTATCAAAGGTTTTTTTTGTACTTTTACAATGGTGGATCATTCTGAACCAAGTATAAATGAAGCAAATGCAACACCACTATAGTTTTATTCTTCATAGAAAAAACATGTTCAGATCATTTTACCTGATTTTAAAACAAAATTACACAAATCACTCCTCCTCGTAACAGACAAAATCATCCACCTCTACAGCGTTGGAAAAATTTTTGGTATTGAATTTTATGAAGACTAGTTTTTGGACCGATGCACATGACAATCGATTACACAAGTTGGTCTGAACAAAGCTAAATGTCGAAAAATCTCTCTAGATAAGTTTTTGCAACGAAGGCTACGTTTTGCCTTCCGTCAACCAATATTGCGTAGCAGATTTTTGGCTGCTCTCCAGCATTTTGTAACAAAACGTGTTTTTTTAAATTTTGAATTGCCGAGATCACACATTCAGTGAGTTGTTTGTCAATTGTGATTGCAGGCTGAAAAAAATTTGATGTTTCTTCAACATTGGGCGATGAAGGGGGTGTTAGGGGTGTTCCCATTTCACCCCTAGACGCCAAAAAATAGCAAGATTCTTCATTTTCAGTCTATTTTTCGACCCAAAAAGCTGTCAGCAGCTTCTCTTTCAAAGGGGTCTGCCGTCTCCCTCAAAATTTTAGTGCTGCTCGAGTCAGCTCACGAACTGCTGATGACCGTGAGCAGTAGGTATAACAAAAACTTTAGCAGTTACAAACAATGCTGTGTATTGCTCACTAGCAGTGCTCATAAACGCTTATGACTCATGAGCAGTAAAATCTGCCTGATGTTTAGATAAACTACAAAAGTGTAGCCACTTCAGCCAAAAAATAATTCAAACATGAGTTAAATTTATGGAATATGAATCTTTAGCTTTTAGATTAGAATTTTTTAGATTAGAGGCAGTAGAAGTTTCTTGAATTGGAAATTTACGAAGCATTTGATTTGTTTGTTGTGTTGTGCAATCTCATCTCAAATCTGTCGTCATGTCAGTGTCAGACTAGATTGCATTGCAACAGTTTACTCAACTCTCAGTGCATTGTTAAATCAGGTAGAAATTTGTATATTCTTGAGAACAAAATGGAAAAAATGAATTTTTTTTAAAGCCAAAAAAACCCAGAAAAGCTCAATTTTCCGACCCAAAAAACCCATCAACCCAAAAACCTAATGCCCGCCAACCTTGAGCCTTTCAATTAAGTTATAGGGTTTCCTGTCTGGAGACACATTTTTATGTGTTATAAAATGGAGAATAGTGAAAATTTTATTTCAATTCATTTATGATTTTTCTATATCATTCTAGTGTGCGGTTAGAAAATGCCATTCTTGCTAATGCTTATGGCATTTAATTATCAACATATTGTGGGCAGTGTTTTTGTTTGCCGGAGGCAAATGAAAATTTTTTGGGGCAAACGAAATTGAGTTAGCCATTTGTACATGTACAAACGGGTCCCTCGCGTTTAAGGAAGAAAATTTTGGGGATAATGTACAGAAAATATGCATTTTGGTGCATTTTAGAAGTTCATAATCTCACAATTTTGTGGCGCACTTTTATAATCATCATTATTAAGTATTGCCTAGCTCAGACACAGCTTTAAGAATGTCTACCCTCACCTACCATTTAACATATAATAGTTTTAATAATCTCAAATGTATTATCTCATGTTTTAAGTGGTAATCTTCAATATTTTATCTTGATATTTAATGAAGAATAACAATTTTTCATTGGAAGTGGAACATTTCTTGATTAAGATCAATTCATCAAGTCTGTAAACTTTTTGAAGCAATTATTCATTTTTTAATGTAAAATCAATTCGGAAGCTTTATGGAAGTAGTTTTCGTAAATTTCTATTCTCATATCTTTTCGGCCAAGTTCATGAGAGTCTGGTTTAAAAATTTTTCTAATAATAAAATTTAAAAAATTACGACCTTTGAACACTAAATTCGAATCTAATTCTTGAAATAAATGTTTGAAAAATTGATTTTCCAGCGTCGCCGAAAGTCAATACACAAAAAAATTTTTGGTGCTCTGTACCAGAAATATTCACAACTTTTTTGGGCTTTCACACCATCAGTTTATCATCTAATGCAAGTTCATTATGCTGTTGGATAGTTTTCCAGACAAATTGTTCCACAATGCTTGTAAATTAGGTTTGAAACTCGAGTATTTTAATTTTTTGCTCTATTCTAAGGAATTTTTTAGTTATAAATAAAATGTGAAAATTACACTGATTTGGTTATTAGTCGTTGGCCATGACACAGAGGAACACAGGTTACTTATTTATACTTATTTTTGCTTATGTACAAATTGTACCAATGAAATATTGGCTGTCGTATTGTACAAAAAACCCCTGATTGTGGATATTTGCAGCTCAATGTCATTATCGCCCTCAGGGAAACTACACTGCATCTGTATCAGGGAACCATTTCATCATTGATCATCTTTAGGTTGCCCTCAAGATCCCATGAAACTCCTGTGTCTTCCAGTTGTGTAACGAACTAACTACCTTCAACTACAATTGGGACCGATTAGGGTCTCCTCCTACGCATCCATGGGGGATTTAATCTGACCCAGAATATGTTCCGATTAGCGAATGACTCACATCCTGACCCTGTCAATGCCAAGCTGAACTATTTGGCTCAGCAGAGCAAGGAATCTGATATTAACAATTTTCCATTCATGTGGCTTGAGCTCTGCTCTAATGCTCAATGCTACCTTGATCTGACTTGGCAGCTGCTTCTCTTTAACCCTACCTTGGGTGCCAGGGCATTCCTTCAGCAGAGTGACCTGAGGGTAGAATTCACAGGTGATGCACTAACAATATGGCTGTGTCAAAAAGTCAATGCCACATATGTCTACCACTCGTACCCGGTAGGAAACACCTGCTACAAGTATCTTCCTGTGCAGGTTGATGGTACCATTTATTTTGCCATGCCTGGTGGCCCAGATCTCATCAGAGCTAGCCCAATAGTGATGTATGATCACCACTTTACAGGGATTTTCCGAAATCACTTGGACTGGTTTACTGAGTCTGGGATGGTCCATGTGAGCGACATCCACTGGAACTCTGCTGGAAGCAGTGCTTTAATGTCACTCACTTTGGCGCCCCTGTGCTATGCCATGACCAGTTGGCGATGACCCCTTCAAGTTTTGCTTTCTTTAAACAGTACCTTTACAAGACTGAGCAAATTGAAGCAGTTCTAAACCCACTGGTAAATTTCACCCCTGATCTATCCCTGCAACCAGATGCTTTCTATCAAGCTTTTGTATGGTAGGAACCAATATCAAGGCCTCTCTGGAAGGTGTCAGTATGGCAGCAAACCATGGGATTACTGTTCAACAACACAACCTCATTTGGGGCTTGTAGTCTGTCCTGAGTAGACCAATTCAGTTAATCTTTAACACCCTCATCACCCTGGCGGTGCTGGCTGGTATCAGATATCTAGCCTACCTTGGCATGTCCTACTATCTCAGCTACTGTTGTATCTTGGCTTGGCCGGGGCGGGGATGATGCGGCGAGAGCAGGATTGGGATTCCGAGGTTACATCCTTAATGTACGTGCGTCCCACACCCACGTTTACCCGATAAACTAATTAGTGGACTAATTATCCCGACACTAATTATCCCAACAATTAAAGAAAGAAGTGCTTTCTTTAATAGTCTCCCTCGTTATGCAAGATTGAAAGACGAAGGATTTTTCTACCTTTTAATGTTACGCAATACTGTACAAAACTTACGTGAACAAAAATGGAGACGGGCGAGACGAAGAATAAAAACACTAAATCAACTCCCACGCACGGGCGAGAAAAAGAGAGACGAAAAAGGCGTGGTGGGAGGCGGCGAGTATGTACTAGTGGTGGTCAACGGGGCGCACAACTAGTGACGAAAACATATAAAATTATAACGTTAATAATAACAATTGAGAGAAACCAGCGCATGCGTACCGACGTGCGCTACAGTAAGATGGCCACTGGTGGTCCCCATTGCTCTCTCCACTTGCCACCTGCGGGCCTCTAACGCGCTTTGACAAAACGATAAAAATCGGCGGAAAACACAGTACAACACCCCTCCCCCCTTGCAGTAGATCGCCCTAAGCAATCGTCAAGAAATACCGAAAAACATGCAAGGGGAAGGGCTCCGCCACTACAGGCCGTCACTGGGGTTGCCGAAGAATTCTTCGGCGTCACACAGCAGGGCCGGCGGAGTTGTTGGGGTAGTTTGAGCCGATTTTTGGGGCGGCGACAATAGGGCGTCCGGCGGTGGAGGCAAGGATAAACGTGGTGCAAGTGGGGGCGTGTAGCGGGTCACCAGCAGTCAACTTACTGTGTGGTTGCAGCCTCGGCTGCACGTGCGCTGGAAACACTAGTACAAAAATATAAAGCATAAACGAGATTAGAAATAAAACAACCGGTTCAAAATGAGGTTAAGAAACACAAAAAACGAAGAAAAACAATGTTTTTTTTTTGTTCAATGGCAGCGGCGGTGACGAGTATCGGATGCGGAGTGGTGGTTTCGTGGGAAATTGCGGCGGTCGCGTTCGTTTCGTCGGTAACGATCGTTGTGGTAGCTATGTGGATCGCGAGGGTCGTCGTGGCCATTAAAACGGATATTACGGGAGTAGCGGGATCGACCGTAATCAGAGGTATCACGGTGGCGCGACGAGGAGGTGGACGTTTGAAGTTGAAGCGGCAAGAGCGGGTTCATGCCTCGTGGTGGCAATTGAGTGGCGATTAGAGACGGTCTTTAGGATGGCCTCTCTGTTGGCGGCAACGATCGCAGTGGCAAAAGGTTCCACCGGGCAGAAAAGTCGTGCCGACGCAGCAGGGGTGCGAGGCGATCCATCTCGCTGTGATACTGCAAATAAATTTGTTGGATGTCGGCAATTTCCGGCGGCTGTGGAAACGGGGCGTAGCGCGGATAAGCCACCCAGCTGTCGATGAGTCCAACAGCGGTGTTGTAGGCTTGTAGTAGGCACGAGGGGTTATCCAAGCCGCGGGCTTCGTATAGGAAAAGTGTCAAGTGGGCGGTGTGAACAGCCTCAACAACACCGAGCTCCTCAGCCCAAAGACCGGCGACCCATTTCAATATCAGCGTGGCCACGTCGTGCGAGATCGGCGGTTGTTGTTCTTGATATGCGGGGCGGTAATGGTCGCGGTATTATTGGTACAACGCGAACGAAGCGTTCGTAGCACAGATGTGCACGGGCAGGATTATACGAATACCGAGGCGGCCGAAAAAGTTGATCAATACCATTTCGTGCAGGGTGCGTGGTGAGAAAAATTCAACGGCAGGGTCAATATGTGGCGGGTAGCCCCGTGTGACTAACGTAACGCAATGTGGCGTATTGGTGGTTCGGAAACGCGTATAATTTGGCAAACGTGTGGCTTTGCTAGGCAACTGGGGTTTAATGGCTGGTGCGGAACTTGGTGGCAGAGGAGCTCCAAGAACCGGCCTAGTGGGGATGACCACTGGCGGCTGTTTGAACGCGGTAACCGAAGCCGACGGTGGGGCCCTAGGCGGCAGCGACGTGGTGTGGGTTACCGTAGTTGTTGTAGCGGATGTCGGAGCCATAGACGGCTGCGACATTACCGTAGGCGGAATCGAGGGTGTTGCGGGTTCCACGTCCATAGGAGGTGGGGGAAGCGGAGCTTTGAACTCGTCCTTCGGTGGGTTTTTCAAGGCTTCCAGACGTCTTTGAATTTCCGTGTCTCGATGCAATGGGCTAATGTAATCCATTAATTTCGTTGGTGATCGACGAAAACCGTGGCGATAATGCTCTTCGTAAAAACCTGTGGTGTGCACCTGGCACGTTTGTTCGCTTTGCGTACGGTGGGGTGGTGCATCCTCGCGGCGTTCTTTTTGACGACTATCGCGGCTGGTTGGTTGAATTTGTTGCGTTTCTTTGCGGTGGCGATCATCACGAGAGTGAGACTCGTGGCGTGAATGGTGGCTATCATGATGAGTAGGCGGCGGTTTCATTGCCGGCGCTACTGTTTTGGAGGACGCGGTTTTGGGTTTCGGCGTTGATGTGGCGTGCGAAGATCGTTCGGCCTCTTCGCGGGCTCTCTGTTTATCGCGTTGTTCGCGGCGTCGAGTTGTGCGTTTGCTGGGCGTTCTGCGGTGCTCAGTACGCAAAGTGCTGGGTGGCGTCGTACGCCGGGTGGCCAGTTCGTCCGTTGTTCGTGTTTTGTGGGATTTGCGGTAGGCCGATTCTTCCTGGAGATGTTGTTTTCGCTTTGTTGAGTGTTTATACCGGCGGGGTCTTCGGATAGGATTACCGTAGCGATCTAGAGCCGGCACGGACGTGCTGGGTGCCTGTGGGGTTTGAACATCCACAGGCGCCGTCGGCCGCACTAGAGTCGCTGGTTGCGGCAGTTGCGGAATCGATTGCGGTTGCGATGTGACCAGCGGCGGTAAAGGAGCCGGTGTTTGCACGACGGGTTGGGCCATCGCAAGAGCCGTTTGAGCGACTTGCGGGATTGGGGCGATCAACGTTGGTGGAGGCAACAAAATTCATTGTATCTCGTCTTTTAGAGCTGCTGGGAAATCTTTCCACTGATGTTCGGGAAACAACATATCAGGCGGCGGTGGCAGAAAATGATACGCGGCGAGTGCTGCGGCCAAGGCGTCCCATTGAGTAGCTGAAATAATCTGTTGCGAGAAACGTACGGGAGCACTATACCTGGCTGCGGCAACAGTAGCAATTATCGGAGGTCCCGGCAAGGCTGCCGGTGTCGCCAAATATATTCGTGGATCCACGGCGGGTGCCATTTTCGGTATCGTAGCGGGGGGTTCGATAGGGGCGACATCCATAGACGTGGATTGATCTACCGTGCTTTCTTCGGGTATATCGGTCAACATTTGTTCTGACTTTGGACGGGAGTAGATTCGTCCATCGGAGCCGGGGCAATATTGGAAATTTCTTCGAGCGTCAGTTTCAAGAAGTCGTTGATTTGGGTGGCGGTTGCAGTTATGTCGGAGGGCGCGGCGGTTGTAGGAAGGGCCGACGCGTCTGCTGACGGCAGCAGCTTCGCTATGTTGAGATCGAAGATTGGCGTATCGAGTAGTTGGTCATCGGCCGGTTCAAGTTTGACATCGGTAGGGCGTTCGAGGAGTTCCTCGGCGGTGAGCATTTGCACCGAAGCCGTAGTCGGCATGGGGTACGCGTACACCGGCGCAGGGAACGAAAAGTGGTTTTGAAAGTCGATGAGCGCATTGAACGTTGAGTAAAAGTGGAAACAGCTGTGCGGATTGGCCGTATAGTCGTGTTCATCGATTTCGATTTCTTGGACCGACGTTTCCATGTGGAAATCTTCGTTGAACACAATCGGGCGTAACGCAAACCGATTGCAAATATATGTGCCGGGATCGCTAGAGAAACTCGGTTCGCGTTCCAGGATACGGTTCATCCAATTCGTAAGAAGCGAGTTGGGGTTGCCGTCGCTGCGATACCACATACACTCGTAGAACGCGGCGCGTATTTCTGGTGTCATTGATTGAGCGTGGCGAAGTAGGACATCGTTGACGGAGGCATATTCTGCGGCGGAACACGGTGAACGCGGCTAACGGCATGAAAGAAGTTAGCTTTCGAAACCAGTCTCCGTCCACCTGTAAAAAATTAAGGATGTTGGAAGGGTGATAACGATAATGAGTACCGTGATAGGTGCGCTCGCCTAGGGGTTGATCGGCGGCTACGCATTCTGTCCAGAGATCGTCAACCTCATGAGGAAGCGGCGGTAAATTGGGGTCGTTGTATGGCATACGATCGTGGATGGCCAACTTGTATATCGGCGAAAGCGGAAAATTGAGCAAGTCGATAAGCCGGTCAGTGAGATTGCTCTTCATGGCCTACGTGACGGCTGCTTGAAGGCGTTTGGGATCGTCGAAAACGGATCGTGGTTTGAGAGCTGGATCTTCGTCATTGGAAACGTCCGGTGATTTGTTCCATTTGTCCTTTTGTTTCTTTTTCTTTTTCTTTGGCACTTTTGGAACGGGGAGGAGCTTCGGATGAGTTGTTGGCGTCAAAGCTTTGACGTTGTTGAAGAAACGCAGGGCTGCCGGGAAGCGTAGCGTGAGCTTTGAAACGTCCAGCGCCCACATGGCGGAAACTGTTGCTTTAAGCGTGGGTTTTTTGGGAAGGAAGCCAATTCGTCGCGCCAGCTCGTACAGTGGCAGGGATATGTCGATATTTCGAATAACGCGGTACGCATCGAAATGAATGGCTTTTACGATGGGGTCTTTGTTTTTCTTTTGCCGATCAGTTCGAAATTGAGTACCTAGAAGAGCATATATTCCCGCCCAGTCGTCGGCTCCATCGAAGGAAACTACGATGGTGTGTTCGCCGTCGACTAGGGAGAATAGCGCGGTCCAGTCTTCCGGGGTAGCGGTGAACGTTTCGAAGACAAACATCGTGCCATTCGGAAATGCGAGTTGAACATACCAGGGGTAGCTAGATGCCGTGGGGTCGGCTGGCATGGGCACTGTAAACTGGAACTGTTTTATATCGGCGGCCATGATCGATTTGGTGTCAAAGCCGACCAGCGTATAGCCACGGAAGTTTGGTGTGGGTTGGGCGGCCAAGGCCTGCCCCAAACTTCCGGATGAAAGGAATATCGGTGGCGGCAAGACATTCGGGGGTCGCGCGTACATGGATATGTACCACGATTCCAAGTCGGCGATGCGAGTCAGGCGTTTGACGTTGTTCTCTAAACAAGAGCAGGGCAATACTCCTTTTTGACACATGGGGCACCAAATCGAAAGAGTGAAATGGAGATTAAAGGAGGATATAAACGTGGACCGGGAGGGAGGCGCGGTGTTGCTTTCGATTCGTTAGGAGGACACATGCTCTGAGAAGGCGTTGGCTTGGGCGGCGATGTCACCTTGATGGGCCCATTTGGACAACTGGATCAGGCTACGATAGCGAGATAACGAGAGTTGTCGTATGCGAGAATCAAAGCAGCGGCGGGTTGTGAACTGAGGAGGCCACAACTTGACAATGGCGGGGATCGCGGCGGCTGACCATGGATCTCTGGTGCAAAACTACAGAGTGGGGGAGTTACCCATGGGTAAGAATTGGATATATGGTCCAGAACCGAATTGATAGTGGATATTTCGGGGCGGCTTTGTAATTGCTCAATATCAAAGGATTGTTTTGCTGTCTGTGAGGGGGATCCAGAAACAGCATCTGCGTTGCGATTAGCAGTGCCTTTCTTAGGGCGAATGTCTAGCTGGATACCAGAGAGGGCTAATCCCTCACGGGCAATGCAAGGGGAAGGGTTTTCCTTTTGTAATACTGCCTGAACTGCTGTATGGTCAGTGTGTACAATAACATGTTGCTGGAAAAGGTAAGGGCGGAAATACTTGACAAACTCTACTACTGCAAGGGTTTCCAATTCAGTTATCGGGTAGTTGCGTTCTGCAGGTTTGAGTGTGGGGCTCCCAAAAGCAATGGGGCGATCCTGACCTTTACTATCTAGCTGACTGAGAATGGCGCCAATTTCGAGTTTTGAGGCGTCAGTTTGCAGAATAAATGGTTTTGTGAAATCGGGATGCTGTAGAATTGGGGCATGAATTAACAATTCTTTTAGTTTAGTGAATGCGTTTTGCTGTTCAGGGCCCCAGGAAAATTCTGAGTTCTTTTTGAGTAGCGATGTGAGTGGGCTAGAAACTTGAGAGCAATTTGGGATGAATCTGCGATAATACGAGGGTAAGCCAAGGAATGACTTAACTTCTTTTGAGCTTTTGGGGGTGGGTATGTCACAGATCGCCTGTACTTTATGGGGGTCTGGTGAAATGCCTTGTTGAGAAATGATGTGGCCTAAGCATTGGACTTGGAGCTGGCAGAATTTGCATTTTTGTATGTTTACTTTAAGGCCTGCTTGTGAGAATCGGGCAAGAATAGTGTCTAAACGTGCCAGCATTTGATCATGGGAGTCTGCGAATACCAAAACATCGTCGAGATATACAAGGCATGTGTTCCATTGCAGTCCCGAAAGGATAACATCCATTAACCTTTGGAATGTGGCTGGGGCATTGGTGAGGCCAAAGGGGAGATAGTTGAATTGATACTGGCCGGCTGAGCAATTAAAAGCCGTTTTTCCTCTGTCTGCTTGTGCTATGGGAATGGAATAATATGCATTGGATTGGTCAAGGGATGTAAAATATTTCATTCCACGTAGGGTGTCTAGAATTTCGTCTATGCGGGGCAAGGGGTAGGTATCTTTTTTGGTTACTTTATTGAGGCCTCTAAAATCAATACATAACCGATGGCCTCCATCTTTTTTGGGGACTAAAACTGTGTTGGTACACCATGGGGAATTACTTTGGCTTATGACACCTGCTGCTGCGAGTTGCTCAACTTCTGCTTGTATGATTTGCTTTTCTTTTGGGGAAGTCCGATAAAGTTGTCTGCGTACGGGTTGGGAGCCATTGGTGTCAATTGTATGTGAAACAAGGGTGGTTCTACCTACATTCATTTTGGATTTAGCGTATAATGTAGGATACTTTGATAGGGCGCGTAGAAGTTGAGCTTTTTCGGTTTCTGTGAGGTCACTGGAGGCTAAATTAACATTTTCTTTTAACCATGTGAATGTATCAAAACGATTGGGCTGGTTTTGCATGGATGGGGTTACATTAGCGGAAGCATTTTGTTTTGGGATGTAACATGAGACTGTACCGATGCATGTTCCAGGGTAAAGAGTTTGAGCTGTTTCTTGTGTGTTTAGGACCGATATGCCTATGCGACTGTTTTGGTTTTCAGAGATACAAGCTGTGAAATGGACTTTAGGATTCTGTTTGGGTTTTGGGGTGGATTCAAGCTGTTTGACCTGTAAGTACGATTTGGGCAAGGGGACAGTAAATTCGGTGACTGTATGGGGTGGTAATTCTAATTTTTCATCCAAATAAGTTCCACCACGAGTTGAAAGAGGGCTATATTCTAGGCCATCACAAGGTAGTATAACATTGCCAAATTTGACCTGAGATTTCTGATTGTTGATAGTATATTCCGAAAATCGGCTGAGAAAGTTTTTGCCTAGAAGGATGTCTGCTGTGCAATCTTTTTGGACATGGACCATTATTGTTTCCTGGATTGTTTGGGCTGTCACTGTGACAAAAGTGGTCCCTACAAAGTGAATCGGGAGATTATTTGCTGCTTTTGCTTGGACTAGCGGGGGTTTCATGTCTAACTGCAAAATTTGAGTGATGCGTGAATCAATGAGAGAGTAGACTGCACCAGTATCAATCATACTTTTTGTGATTAATTTGCCATTAAGTGTGATTGGAATATGAGGGGTATGCTTCTCAGGTACATTTTGGGGTGACTTTGGTGAGGTACATTTTGGGGTGGGTTTGGGGTGTTTGATGCAGATTGCTGAATTTGATTAATGAGTTCGATTGCAGGGGTTCAGGGGGTATAAATATCGACAAGGACGTATTTCTGCTGTGTTTGTGCCCCACGACGATTAGCTAATTCTAAGAGAGCATGGCTGAATGATGGGGGGATGGTCTCATGTAGATGTCTGTTGTTTGATGGTATTTCATAGGCATGTTCATGTGTGGCGTGATGCTTAGAAGAAGGGAAATACTTTCGAAGAATGAGAAAAGAATAAAAGACACCTGCAATAACTACAGTAATAATGGCTAGATTGATAATGATTTGCAGGGGTCCTTTGAGCAAATTGTTTAATCCGTCGGTGAGACTTTGGGTGGTACCGGTTATTACATGTTCTATGCCTTGACCAGCGCCAGAGAGGGTATTTCCGAGTGCTTGGTCAGTGCCTGAGATCATGTTGTAAACTGTATCCGAATTGAGAGACATTTGGGCAGTGTAATTGAGGAGTTTTTTAACAACATTTTCGAGTGTGTGAGTTTTGTAAATGTATTGTTTCAAAAAGAGTAAGTTGGTTGAAATAGTTGCGAGTTGATCATGAAAAATGGCGGGTGTATTAAAATGGAAAAGGGAGAAATTTTGGTTCCAGACGATTTCTAAGGGTAAATTTGTGACATGCGAGGATCCTGTTTCACTGACCCATGTATTATTCTGTTTGTAAAGGGCTACATACATGTGATGGCAGTCAACGGTTTGTGAGAAAGGGGTCAAATCATTGCCTCCTGGATTTGAAAACATGAGTTCGGTGTCTATGAGAATGGGTAAAAGTTTGTAGCATGTTTGGTTGATTTTGTGGTTGTAAAAGATTTTAGATGCATTTACCTGCTTGCAGGGCCAGACGGTAAGGTCTTCTCCTGTGAATTCTGCTATGATGTTGGTTCGCTGTAGGAATGCACACTCCCCAAGGGTTGCATCAAGGCACAAAATTTGCCATACGAGATCAGGGTGACGCTGTGCCTGTCTGCATAATTCATTCCATACCTTTTTGAAATTTCGAATTTCGAATTCCTGGATTTTGTCTGCTAGATAATTTAGTTTCGCGTTAATGGGTTCAAAATCATCAAAATCGTAGAGTGTAGCATGAGTTTCATTGGTTTTTGGTGTTAAAAATGCGTTACGATGTGGTGTGCTTTTGTCTAATTGTACAATAATGCCTTGTTCAGTTAGAATGCTGTCTTGGATTTCTGGGCAATTGGGGTTCGAAAAGAGTATGTTTTTAACCGAGAATGCACCTTGTAGTTCTTCTATTATCATGTGGGTTTGTGCGAGTTTGATGGGATGTGTGTTTTTGTATTTGAAGGGGCATAAGTTTTTAAATGCTGTTTCATTCCAGATAATGGATCCGTCGATTGTGACACAATGACCTGATGTCGGTTTGCATGACCCCAGGTCACCAAATGTACCTGTCATAGATTTTCCATTCCAAGATGCTATTTGTCCTATTTCTATGATGAGGTTAGTGACCGAAGTACAATGGTCTGTACAACACCATGTGTATTCTACGCTTAGGGAGTTGTTTGTTGACCAAAATCCTGGTTGGGTTTCGTATAATTTTTGACTGTTGTGTTCTTTGTCTATAACGATTGCCTTACAAACATGGGGGGTTAGATTGTGCATTTCGGTTTGGTCGAAGACAATACCTTTTGATCCAAATAATCCTGTATTAGTACAAATTTTTCATTTGCGAACACTGCATTTGTATGCATCTGTTATGTGAGGTTTAGTGGAGGGATATAGATTTTTCCGAATGTCTGTACGGGTTTGTCTACTGTGGAAGGGGGCATGCATGATACAAGTTTTGGTATGCTGACTGAGTGACCACTCAATGAAGTTCCACACATCTGAAATTGGGCACTACACGATGTGGGGATTATTATGCATAAAAATATACAATACAATGGCCAATATAGTGTTTTAGTGGAGGCGGCGGGGTACTGTATATTTTCGTTCTAGAAGGTTTGGCGTGGCAGCTTTTGGTGTTGTTCGGTTTTGGGCTGAGGGGGTGGCTGGTTTGTAATCTGAACAGTCTGTAAAAGTTTGGAATTTGAGTCATGGGATGGGGTTTGGACTTGCTTACTTGTGGGGGTCGGTAGCAGTGTGTGGCGGGGGCAAATTGGTATGGTTCGGGGGTCAGGCCGTGGAGAACGGACAACAAGTTACGGCCTGCTTTCGATGGGGTTTCGGGGGCAGTGGGCGGCGTGGTGTCTTGCTTGCGGGGGATCTTGTAGCCTACAGGGATGGTGGGCGGCAATTTTTCGATTTTTGTGGCTTCAGACATGGGGGGTGGTGACATGGCGCACCAGTCCGGTACATCCAGGTCAAGGACTTATTCGTCACTACGGCGGTGGGTTGTGGGCATAATGGTTCCTAAAGTAGTCTGAGGGCTGTTAGTTATGGCGGGTAATTTTGAGTAAAATGCGGGGTCATCAATGTCCATGAGGGTTTGGGGTTGCCTGTACTCAATGCAATTTTGAATGTTACGACTCTGTTGATTAGGACAGTACCTACTTGTATGACCTCTCTGCTTGCATAGAAAACATTGAAAATTTGAGTAGGGTTTCAAAAGGCAGTTATCAGATCTATGTCCTGTTTGGAAGCAGTGGATGCATCAGCTTTTACCATCACACGTAGTGTGATTATTACGAAAACAAATTTCACATGATTTTTGGGTGCCTACTGATTTACAATTGCGAGCTACGTGTCCAAGTTGTCCACATTGAAAGCATGTGGGTTGCCTAGGAGTAGTATTGTTCCTGTAAGCATTATTCCTACTGAAAGTGTTGTTACCGAAACTGTTGTAGTTACTCTGTTGTGGGGGTTGGGATTTTTGTTTGATCTGCAACTGTAAATCTTTTACTTGTTGTTCTAATTGATGCAAAAGATCCTGTTGGTCTGTATTTTTGGTTAGAGAAAAGATGGGTTCGGGTTTTGGGGGTATAAATGGGAGGGTGTTGGACTTTAGCTCATTTCTAAGGATTTGCTGTTCGATGTAAGCTGCTTCGTCTGACATTTCTTTTAGAGTTGCGAACCGTCTATACTTAATTGCTTCCCTGATTTTGTTTTGCATGCCTTCTACAAAGAGGGGTTTTATGATCATTTCTCGTGCGTCTGTGTTAAAGTTAGGGTAGGCGAGGGTTGCAAGATGTTCTAGATCAAATAAGAATTCAGTTACTGTTTCTGATCGCTTTTGTTTTCTTTCGCATAAAAATTGTTGATGTAGCTCATTATCTCTATTGTTTGGAAAAAATGCCTGTTATGGGACTTTATACTGCTTGTATGTGTGGGGAGGGTTTTCGGAATTGGCTAAACTTTAGAATTTTGCTAACGCGGCTCCTCCTAAATGGATTTCTAAACATGCCAACTTTAACTGTACATCTGTATCTTTCATGCCTTGAAGTGCCATGAATTGTTCTAATCTTTTGTTCCATTCACCAAAATGTTGGGTCACGCCGCCTGTGAATACTGTAGGTTTCGCATAAAAATTATTTGCCATGTTATTACGAATGTTTGCTGTTCTTAGATCGTCTATTAGGGTAGGGTTTACTGTATTCTGATTCAATTGTGTGCGTAATGTACGAAAATGTTCTGAAAATAAATCGTTTATCTGCTCTCTAATGATTTCTCCTAAATGATCTTGTGTTTGGTGGGTCATTCTTCACGTTCACGATGGGATTTCTGCTTAAATGCTTCAATTTTTGCTTCACGCTGTATTCGTTTAAATGTATCGATTAATGTTTCGTTGGAGGGGATTTCCAGTTTGCTTTCTACGAATACTGTCTTACTGTAGGAAATAATTACTACTGTATTATCTAATGCTTCTAAATGCCCGGATAAGAGTACACCTAATTGGGGGCAGGGAGTTCCAGTGGTTAACGTAACGGTACGGTCACCAAAATATGTAACGACCAGATTTGTGTGAGGTACTTTACTTCTAACCAACGGTCGATACGGCAGGGAAAACGGGACGGGTCGCAGGCGGTACGATAATACGAAAATACACGAATGATCGACGGTCGCTTGAACATCGAATAACAAAACGGGACGGCCTGGTTGCTTACAAATAAAATAGTCGATACAGTTTAATTGTTTTCAAAGATGGTTGCTTGCAAATAAAAACGAAGGGCTGCGGATTGAAATTCACAAAATAATAACTACTAAAATCACGCTTTGCTTCTTCTTTTATACGACGTTTTGGCCACTCCCTGGGCGTCGCGGGAGGTCGAGCTTCTGTCCATCTTCTTCCGCCAATCGTCGTTTCCTGCTACGCTTTTTATGCTTTTCCTAGTTACCCCTTTCTAATGCTCTCCTGGTACTGTATGCTTTCTGTGCTTTGCTTGCTTTCTACGGTGGGCTTGGCCACACCTATGTGCTTCTGTGCATGCTTCCTGTATCGCTTTCTCTGTATACACATGTTTTGTGGGGCTGCCGCTACCGTTACACTCGAGACTACTGTCTGGCGGGGCTTCTACATATTTTACTGTGTGCAGGTGTTGTTTACGATTTTTACGGGGGATTACGGTAGCTGTGGAATGTGTAGTTTAGTGTAGGTTCTAGGGGAACAGCTGCCGTTTGTGCAAATCAATTAGGGCATCTTAATTGGGCTACCGGGGTGTGAACGGATCAAAATAAAGTACTTCACGTAATTTTATAGGAATGTTTGGGTGTGAATCCCAGACACCCTTGAGACGATAAAATGTGAAAATGAAATAATATCTAATAAATGTCTATCACATACAGTATGCTACATATTTACAGTACTGCTTTAGCAGGTACGTTACACAAACCAAACTGGAGTGACGTCTTCAAGACAGTGCCTAACCTCTCCATTTCCATTGAAGGGGGACAAATCACTTCCTGGGATGGCACTACTGCCCTGAGTACCTCAGGGGATGTAGGTGGATGCAGTCCCACTGCCAGTCAGTATACCACCCTTGACCGGGTCATTGTCTGGCTTCCTACAAATTTCACAGCAGCTACAATGACATTTTCTAAATTCCCACTGGAATAATATAGAAAAATTATTGATTAATTGAAGAAAATTTTCACTATTTTCCATTTTATAACGCAAATTCAATTTGGGAATTGTGATGTATAAGTACAATGATATCGTTGAAAATTTTAATGTAAAAAAATTAGGGAGGGAGAAATTCGCCCCTTTCCCCCTCTAAACATGGGCCTCGGAGGGATCAAACCTAAAAAAAGTTGAAAAAGTTTCGAAAATTTTCCCCAAAAAGGCCCAAAAAGCTGTTTTTTCCCAATTTTTTTCAAATTTTCCGAGTTTGGGGCAGGATATTTTTGCACACAGCAACCAAATTTCGGGCTGTGTAACTAAATTTTTTCCGTCAAGTTGCACAGCGCAATTTTAAGCCTGAACAGGGTTTGGAAAAAACTCATTTTCAAAATTCCGAATTTGGGTTTTTTAGGGCTTTTATGTTTTTTGGGGGCTTTTTCTGGGTTTTATCAAAGGTTTTTTTTGTACTTTTACAATGGTGGATCATTCTGAACCAAGTATAAATGAAGCAAATGCAACACCACTATAGTTTTATTCTTCATAGAAAAAACATGTTCAGATCATTTTACCTGATTTTAAAACAAAATTACACAAATCACTCCTCCTCGTAACAGACAAAATCATCCACCTCTACAGCGTTGGAAAAATTTTTGGTATTGAATTTTATGAAGACTAGTTTTTGGACCGATGCACATGACAATCGATTACACAAGTTGGTCTGAACAAAGCTAAATGTCGAAAAATCTCTCTAGATAAGTTTTTGCAACGAAGGCTACGTTTTGCCTTCCGTCAACCAATATTGCGTAGCAGATTTTTGGCTGCTCTCCAGCATTTTGTAACAAAACGTGTTTTTTTAAATTTTGAATTGCCGAGATCACACATTCAGTGAGTTGTTTGTCAATTGTGATTGCAGGCTGAAAAAAATTTGATGTTTCTTCAACATTGGGCGATGAAGGGGGTGTTAGGGGTGTTCCCATTTCACCCCTAGACGCCAAAAAATAGCAAGATTCTTCATTTTCAGTCTATTTTTCGACCCAAAAAGCTGTCAGCAGCTTCTCTTTCAAAGGGGTCTGCCGTCTCCCTCAAAATTTTAGTGCTGCTCGAGTCAGCTCACGAACTGCTGATGACCGTGAGCAGTAGGTATAACAAAAACTTTAGCAGTTACAAACAATGCTGTGTATTGCTCACTAGCAGTGCTCATAAACGCTTATGACTCATGAGCAGTAAAATCTGCCTGATGTTTAGATAAACTACAAAAGTGTAGCCACTTCAGCCAAAAAATAATTCAAACATGAGTTAAATTTATGGAATATGAATCTTTAGCTTTTAGATTAGAATTTTTTAGATTAGAGGCAGTAGAAGTTTCTTGAATTGGAAATTTACGAAGCATTTGATTTGTTTGTTGTGTTGTGCAATCTCATCTCAAATCTGTCGTCATGTCAGTGTCAGACTAGATTGCATTGCAACAGTTTACTCAACTCTCAGTGCTTTGTTAAATCAGGTAGAAATTTGTATATTCTTGAGAACAAAATGGAAAAAATGAATTTTTTTTAAAGCCAAAAAAACCCAGAAAAGCTCAATTTTCCGACCCAAAAAACCCATCAACCCAAAAACCTAATGCCCGCCAACCTTGAGCCTTTCAATTAAGTTATAGGGTTTCCTGTCTGGAGACACATTTTTATGTGTTATAAAATGGAGAATAGTGAAAATTTTATTTCAATTCATTTATGATTTTTCTATATCATTCTAGTGTGCGGTTAGAAAATGCCATTCTTGCTAATGCTTATGGCATTTAATTATCAACATATTGTGGGCAGTGTTTTTGTTTGCCGGAGGCAAATGAAAATTTTTTGGGGCAAACGAAATTGAGTTAGCCATTTGTACATGTACAAACGGGTCCCTCGCGTTTAAGGAAGAAAATTTTGGGGATAATGTACAGAAAATATGCATTTTGGTGCATTTTAGAAGTTCATAATCTCACAATTTTGTGGCGCACTTTTATAATCATCATTATTAAGTATTGCCTAGCTCAGACACAGCTTTAAGAATGTCTACCCTCACCTACCATTTAACATATAATAGTTTTAATAATCTCAAATGTATTATCTCATGTTTTAAGTGGTAATCTTCAATATTTTATCTTGATATTTAATGAAGAATAACAATTTTTCATTGGAAGTGGAACATTTCTTGATTAAGATCAATTCATCAAGTCTGTAAACTTTTTGAAGCAATTATTCATTTTTTAATGTAAAATCAATTCGGAAGCTTTATGGAAGTAGTTTTCGTAAATTTCTATTCTCATATCTTTTCGGCCAAGTTCATGAGAGTCTGGTTTAAAAATTTTTCTAATAATAAAATTTAAAAAATTACGACCTTTGAACACTAAATTCGAATCTAATTCTTGAAATAAATGTTTGAAAAATTGATTTTCCAGCGTCGCCGAAAGTCAATACACAAAAAAATTTTTGGTGCTCTGTACCAGAAATATTCACAACTTTTTTGGGCTTTCACACCATCAGTTTATCATCTAATGCAAGTTCATTATGCTGTTGGATAGTTTTCCAGACAAATTGTTCCACAATGCTTGTAAATTAGGTTTGAAACTCGAGTATTTTAATTTTTTGCTCTATTCTAAGGAATTTTTTAGTTATAAATAAAATGTGAAAATTACACTGATTTGGTTATTAGTCGTTGGCCATGACACAGAGGAACACAGGTTACTTATTTATACTTATTTTTGCTTATGTACAAATTGTACCAATGAAATATTGGCTGTCGTATTGTACAAAAAACCCCTGATTGTGGATATTTGCAGCTCAATGTCATTATCGCCCTCAGGGAAACTACACTGCATCTGTATCAGGGAACCATTTCATCATTGATCATCTTTAGGTTGCCCTCAAGATCCCATGAAACTCCTGTGTCTTCCAGTTGTGTAACGAACTAACTACCTTCAACTACAATTGGGACCGATTAGGGTCTCCTCCTACGCATCCATGGGGGATTTAATCTGACCCAGAATATGTTCCGATTAGCGAATGACTCACATCCTGACCCTGTCAATGCCAAGCTGAACTATTTGGCTCAGCAGAGCAAGGAATCTGATATTAACAATTTTCCATTCATGTGGCTTGAGCTCTGCTCTAATGCTCAATGCTACCTTGATCTGACTTGGCAGCTGCTTCTCTTTAACCCTACCTTGGGTGCCAGGGCATTCCTTCAGCAGAGTGACCTGAGGGTAGAATTCACAGGTGATGCACTAACAATATGGCTGTGTCAAAAAGTCAATGCCACATATGTCTACCACTCGTACCCGGTAGGAAACACCTGCTACAAGTATCTTCCTGTGCAGGTTGATGGTACCATTTATTTTGCCATGCCTGGTGGCCCAGATCTCATCAGAGCTAGCCCAATAGTGATGTATGATCACCACTTTACAGGGATTTTCCGAAATCACTTGGACTGGTTTACTGAGTCTGGGATGGTCCATGTGAGCGACATCCACTGGAACTCTGCTGGAAGCAGTGCTTTAATGTCACTCACTTTGGCGCCCCTGTGCTATGCCATGACCAGTTGGCGATGACCCCTTCAAGTTTTGCTTTCTTTAAACAGTACCTTTACAAGACTGAGCAAATTGAAGCAGTTCTAAACCCACTGGTAAATTTCACCCCTGATCTATCCCTGCAACCAGATGCTTTCTATCAAGCTTTTGTATGGTAGGAACCAATATCAAGGCCTCTCTGGAAGGTGTCAGTATGGCAGCAAACCATGGGATTACTGTTCAACAACACAACCTCATTTGGGGCTTGTAGTCTGTCCTGAGTAGACCAATTCAGTTAATCTTTAACACCCTCATCACCCTGGCGGTGCTGGCTGGTATCAGATATCTAGCCTACCTTGGCATGTCCTACTATCTCAGCTACTGTTGTATCTTGGCTTGGCCGGGGCGGGGATGATGCGGCGAGAGCAGGATTGGGATTCCGAGGTTACATCCTTAATGTACGTGCGTCCCACACCCACGTTTACCCGATAAACTAATTAGTGGACTAATTATCCCGACACTAATTATCCCAACAATTAAAGAAAGAAGTGCTTTCTTTAATAGTCTCCCTCGTTATGCAAGATTGAAAGACGAAGGATTTTTCTACCTTTTAATGTTACGCAATACTGTACAAAACTTACGTGAACAAAAATGGAGACGGGCGAGACGAAGAATAAAAACACTAAATCAACTCCCACGCACGGGCGAGAAAAAGAGAGACGAAAAAGGCGTGGTGGGAGGCGGCGAGTATGTACTAGTGGTGGTCAACGGGGCGCACAACTAGTGACGAAAACATATAAAATTATAACGTTAATAATAACAATTGAGAGAAACCAGCGCATGCGTACCGACGTGCGCTACAGTAAGATGGCCACTGGTGGTCCCCATTGCTCTCTCCACTTGCCACCTGCGGGCCTCTAACGCGCTTTGACAAAACGATAAAAATCGGCGGAAAACACAGTACAACACCCCTCCCCCCTTGCAGTAGATCGCCCTAAGCAATCGTCAAGAAATACCGAAAAACATGCAAGGGGAAGGGCTCCGCCACTACAGGCCGTCACTGGGGTTGCCGAAGAATTCTTCGGCGTCACACAGCAGGGCCGGCGGAGTTGTTGGGGTAGTTTGAGCCGATTTTTGGGGCGGCGACAATAGGGCGTCCGGCGGTGGAGGCAAGGATAAACGTGGTGCAAGTGGGGGCGTGTAGCGGGTCACCAGCAGTCAACTTACTGTGTGGTTGCAGCCTCGGCTGCACGTGCGCTGGAAACACTAGTACAAAAATATAAAGCATAAACGAGATTAGAAATAAAACAACCGGTTCAAAATGAGGTTAAGAAACACAAAAAACGAAGAAAAACAATGTTTTTTTTTTGTTCAATGGCAGCGGCGGTGACGAGTATCGGATGCGGAGTGGTGGTTTCGTGGGAAATTGCGGCGGTCGCGTTCGTTTCGTCGGTAACGATCGTTGTGGTAGCTATGTGGATCGCGAGGGTCGTCGTGGCCATTAAAACGGATATTACGGGAGTAGCGGGATCGACCGTAATCAGAGGTATCACGGTGGCGCGACGAGGAGGTGGACGTTTGAAGTTGAAGCGGCAAGAGCGGGTTCATGCCTCGTGGTGGCAATTGAGTGGCGATTAGAGACGGTCTTTAGGATGGCCTCTCTGTTGGCGGCAACGATCGCAGTGGCAAAAGGTTCCACCGGGCAGAAAAGTCGTGCCGACGCAGCAGGGGTGCGAGGCGATCCATCTCGCTGTGATACTGCAAATAAATTTGTTGGATGTCGGCAATTTCCGGCGGCTGTGGAAACGGGGCGTAGCGCGGATAAGCCACCCAGCTGTCGATGAGTCCAACAGCGGTGTTGTAGGCTTGTAGTAGGCACGAGGGGTTATCCAAGCTGCGGGCTTCGTATAGGAAAAGTGTCAAGTGGGCGGTGTGAACAGCCTCAACAACACCGAGCTCCTCAGCCCAAAGACCGGCGACCCATTTCAATATCAGCGTGGCCACGTCGTGCGAGATCGGCGGTTGTTGTTCTTGATATGCGGGGCGGTAATGGTCGCGGTATTATTGGTACAACGCGAACGAAGCGTTCGTAGCACAGATGTGCACGGGCAGGATTATACGAATACCGAGGCGGCCGAAAAAGTTGATCAATACCATTTCGTGCAGGGTGCGTGGTGAGAAAAATTCAACGGCAGGGTCAATATGTGGCGGGTAGCCCCGTGTGACTAACGTAACGCAATGTGGCGTATTGGTGGTTCCGAAACGCGTATAATTTGGCAAACGTGTGGCTTTGCTAGGCAACTGGGGTTTAATGGCTGGTGCGGAACTTGGTGGCAGAGGAGCTCCAAGAACCGGCCTAGTGGGGATGACCACTGGCGGCTGTTTGAACGCGGTAACCGAAGCCGATGGTGGGGCCCTAGGCGGCAGCGACGTGGTGTGGGTTACCGTAGTTGTTGTAGCAGATGTCGGAGCCATAGACGGCTGCGACATTACCGTAGGCGGAATCGAGGGTGTTGCGGGTTCCACGTCCATAGGAGGTGGGGGAAGCGGAGCTTTGAACTCGTCCTTCGGTGGGTTTTTCAAGGCTTCCAGACGTCTTTGAATTTCCGTGTCTCGATGCAATGGGCTAATGTAATCCATTAATTTCGTTGGTGATCGACGAAAACCGTGGCGATAATGCTCTTCGTAAAAACCTGTGGTGTGCACCTGGCACGTTTGTTTGCTTTGCGTACGGTGGGGTGGTGCATCCTCGCGGCGTTCTTTTTGACGACTATCGCGGCTGGTTGGTTGAATTTGTTGCGTTTCTTTGCGGTGGCGATCATCACGAGAGTGAGACTCGTGGCGTGAATGGTGGCTATCATGATGAGTAGGCGGCGGTTTCATTGCCGGCGCTACTGTTTTGGAGGACGCGGTTTTGGGTTTCGGCGTTGATGTGGCGTGCGAAGATCGTTCGGCCTCTTCGCGGGCTCTCTGTTTATCGCGTTGTTCGCGGCGTCGAGTTGTGCGTTTGCTGGGCGTTCTGCGGCGCTCAGTACGCAAAGTGCTGGGTGGCGTCGTACGCCGGGTGGCCAGTTCGTCCGTTGTTCGTGTTTTGTGGGATTTGCGGTAGGCCGATTCTTCCTGGAGATGTTGTTTTCGCTTTGTTGAGTGTTTATACCGGCGGGGTCTTCGGATAGGATTACCGTAGCGATCTAGAGCCGGCACGGACGTGCTGGGTGCCTGTGGGGTTTGAACATCCACAGGCGCCGTCGGCCGCACTAGAGTCGCTGGTTGCGGCAGTTGCGGAATCGATTGCGGTTGCGATGTGACCAGCGGCGGTAAAGGAGCCGGTGTTTGCACGACGGGTTGGGCCATCGCAAGAGCCGTTTGAGCGACTTGCGGGATTGGGGCGATCAACGTTGGTGGAGGCAACAAAATTCATTGTATCTCGTCTTTTAGAGCTGCTGGGAAATCTTTCCACTGATGTTCGGGAAACAACATATCAGGCGGCGGTGGCAGAAAATGATACGCGGCGAGTGCTGCGGCCAAGGCGTCCCATTGAGTAGCTGAAATAATCTGTTGCGAGAAACGTACGGGAGCACTATACCTGGCTGCGGCAACAGTAGCAATTATCGGAGGTCCCGGCAAGGCTGCCGGTGTCGCCAAATATATTCGTGGATCCACGGCGGGTGCCATGGTCGGTATCGTAGCGGGGGGTTCGATAGGGGCGACATCCATAGACGTGGATTGATCTACCGTGCTTTCTTCGGGTATATCGGTCAACATTTGTTCTGACTTTGGACGGGAGTAGATTCGTCCATCGGAGCCGGGGCAATATTGGAAATTTCTTCGAGCGTCAGTTTCAAGAAGTCGTTGATTTGGGTGGCGGTTGCAGTTATGTCGGAGGGCGCGGCGGTTGTAGGAAGGGCCGACGCGTCTGCTGACGGCAGCAGCTTCGCTATGTTGAGATCGAAGATTGGCGTATCGAGTAGTTGGTCATCGGCCGGTTCAAGTTTGACATCGGTAGGGCGTTCGAGGAGTTCCTCGGCGGTGAGCATTTGCACCGAAGCCGTAGTCGGCATGGGGTACGCGTACACCGGCGCAGGGAACGAAAAGTGGTTTTGAAAGTCGATGAGCGCATTGAACGTTGAGTAAAAGTGGAAACAGCTGTGCGGATTGGCCGTATAGTCGTGTTCATCGATTTCGATTTCTTGGACCGACGTTTCCATGTGGAAATCTTCGTTGAACACAATCGGGCGTAACGCAAACCGATTGCAAATATATGTGCCGGGATCGCTAGAGAAACTCGGTTCGCGTTCCAGGATACGGTTCATCCAATTCGTAAGAAGCGAGTTGGGGTTGCCGTCGCTGCGATACCACATACACTCGTAGAACGCGGCGCGTATTTCTGGTGTCATTGATTGAGCGTGGCGAAGTAGGACATCGTTGACGGAGGCATATTCTGCGGCGGAACACGGTGAACGCGGCTAACGGCATGAAAGAAGTTAGCTTTCGAAACCAGTCTCCGTCCACCTGTAAAAAATTAAGGATGTTGGAAGGGTGATAACGATAATGAGTACCGTGATAGGTGCGCTCGCCTAGGGGTTGATCGGCGGCTACGCATTCTGTCCAGAGATCGTCAACCTCATGAGGAAGCGGCGGTAAATTGGGGTCGTTGTATGGCATACGATCGTGGATGGCCAACTTGTATATCGGCGAAAGCGGAAAATTGAGCAAGTCGATAAGCCGGTCAGTGAGATTGCTCTTCATGGCCTACGTGACGGCTGCTTGAAGGCGTTTGGGATCGTCGAAAACGGATCGTGGTTTGAGAGCTGGATCTTCGTCATTGGAAACGTCCGGTGATTTGTTCCATTTGTCCTTTTGTTTCTTTTTCTTTTTCTTTGGCACTTTTGGAACGGGGAGGAGCTTCGGATGAGTTGTTGGCGTCAAAGCTTTGACGTTGTTGAAGAAACGCAGGGCTGCCGGGAAGCGTAGCGTGAGCTTTGAAACGTCCAGCGCCCACATGGCGGAAACTGTTGCTTTAAGCGTGGGTTTTTTGGGAAGGAAGCCAATTCGTCGCGCCAGCTCGTACAGTGGCAGGGATATGTCGATATTTCGAATAACGCGGTACGCATCGAAATGAATGGCTTTTACGATGGGGTCTTTGTTTTTCTTTTGCCGATCAGTTCGAAATTGAGTACCTAGAAGAGCATATATTCCCGCCCAGTCGTCGGCTCCATCGAAGGAAACTACGATGGTGTGTTCGCCGTCGACTAGGGAGAATAGCGCGGTCCAGTCTTCCGGGGTAGCGGTGAACGTTTCGAAGACAAACATCGTGCCATTCGGAAATGCGAGTTGAACATACCAGGGGTAGCTAGATGCCGTGGGGTCGGCTGGCATGGGCACTGTAAACTGGAACTGTTTTATATCGGCGGCCATGATCGATTTGGTGTCAAAGCCGACCAGCGTATAGCCACGGAAGTTTGGTGTGGGTTGGGCGGCCAAGGCCTGCCCCAAACTTCCGGATGAAAGGAATATCGGTGGCGGCAAGACATTCGGGGGTCGCGCGTACATGGATATGTACCACGATTCCAAGTCGGCGATGCGAGTCAGGCGTTTGACGTTGTTCTCTAAACAAGAGCAGGGCAATACTCCTTTTTGACACATGGGGCACCAAATCGAAAGAGTGAAATGGAGATTAAAGGAGGATATAAACGTGGACCGGGAGGGAGGCGCGGTGTTGCTTTCGATTCGTTAGGAGGACACATGCTCTGAGAAGGCGTTGGCTTGGGCGGCGATGTCACCTTGATGGGCCCATTTGGACAACTGGATCAGGCTACGATAGCGAGATAACGAGAGTTGTCGTATGCGAGAATCAAAGCAGCGGCGGGTTGTGGACTGAGGAGGCCACAACTTGACAATGGCGGGGATCGCGGCGGCTGACCATGGATCTCTGGTGCAAAACTACAGAGTGGGGGAGTTACCCATGGGGTCCCAAGCAAAAAGCATGCAAGGATAAGCAGCAAAAGCATAAAATGAGAAAATACCCTGGCAGGCGAAACTTAGATTGTTTTGGTGGGGCTGCTGCTCGGCCCAACGTACGTATCGTTCGTTGACGTTTATCGATTCACGATATGGCGGAGGCTCGTCGGCCGTGGAGGTCGATCCAGTCGACGGCGTCATCATTTAGAAAATATAAATTTTTGAAGTGGCTGGAAAATGCGACTATTGCGGATGGAAGCGAAAAGTGGAAATGAAATAGTAAAAGAATAAGCTGCTGAAAGGTGAATAAAGTGTAAAGTAAGAAAATTCAAACACTATCATTACGAAAAGCAACACAAACACCACTATGTTAATGAGGACTAAAATCAACCTTTCCCAATTAGTCTTATGAGAGTGATAGCGGCCAGGGTCGGGTGGAAATAAACTGAATGGCCTCGCGCTGAACAGTACCTAACATTAAAGAAGAAACCCCCTCCTATCATAATACGTGGGGACCCGGGCAGGATGTAAGGTGATGTTGTAAAGTCGGCCGAGTGCTAGTAAAAGACGGGTCGAAGGGAAGTGTTTCGAAACTGCCGTGCATCCTTGCTCGTCAACGAGGTCAGCATCATCTAAATTAAACAGACGTAAAGATTATTTACAACGCGGCGTGATGAGCGCCGTATCACAAAAGAAAAATTTCAAAGCAAACTATTGCCGGCGAGAAGTGTGGGGCGTACGTGGTCCACCTTCTTCGTGTTCAAACGCATCTTTTGCGGGTCGCGGAACGAACGGTTTTAGGCGCGTTATGGAGACAGTTTGCGGGCGGCCGGGCGCATGGAGTGAGTCGATGGTGACAAGGTTTTCAGCTGCGCGAGAGGCGTCCATGATGAGGAAAGGTCCGATGAAGTCGGGTTGAATTTTGTTGGCCTTGCGCGTATTGGTTAAAAGAACTAAGTCGGTGAGGGCGAAGTCGCGTTTTCGAGCTTTGCGATCAAAATATTCTTTGCTGGTGGCAGCTGCGGCATCGAGGTTTGCTTTAATTTTTTCGTGCATTTTGAGTTGGGCTTGCATATGTTGATAGGCGTCGTAATTCAATGGCAAGGTGAGGCGGCGGGCGCAGTCGTAGTCGAAGGTGATGCGCGGCTCATATCCTCGTAATAAACTGAATGGGAATGGCGTGTAGCTGTATGCGGGGTGGCGTTGTAGGCGAACACGGCGTAGGGCAGGTAGCGCTCCCAGTTGTCTGGATCGTCAGGGCCGTATACTTTTTTAGCTGGGCGATCAATGTTTGATTGAAGCCTTCAACCATTCCGTTGTACTGGGGGTGGTATGCCGTTGTTTTAACCTTTCGAATTTTGAGAAGTTCGCATATATCTTGCATAAGTTTTGATGTAAAACATCCAGCTTGGTCGGAGAGGAGGACAAGTGGGCTGCCGTGCGTGAGGACAACGTTGCTGATAAAACATTCCACTATTGTTGAAGCTTTTTGATCTGGTATTGGATGCGCGGACACGAATTTTGTGAAGTAATCCTGAAAAACAATAACGTAGGGACACTTCTCACCTACTGGCGAAATTTTGACGATGTCGGTTGCCACGATTTCAAATGGGTGTTTGGGTTGAATTGGCAGCAGTGGCGGAGGCGGTGACGTGCGCGGCGTTGTTAGTTGGCAAATTTTGCAAGTTTTGATCCAATCTTGAACGTTTTCTTCCATGCGGGGCCACCAAAAGTGAGCTTTAATTGCTGCTAGTGTGCGGTTTGTTCCTTGATGATTCAAAATCTTTGCGCCGTGGAATTGGTGAAGGGTTTGGTCGACCATGGAGGCGGGTACGACTAATTGCTTGACCTCTTTAAGTTGACGGTACAAAATTTGATCCTCGAGGAAGAAAATCGGTGGGTGTTTGGCAGCGTTATCTTTTCTGAGGGTGGCGATAATCTTTGTAATGGCTGGGTCTGCAGCTTGAGCTTTCAGAACTTCCTCGTGAGCGGCGATCGTAATGACCTCGGCCAGAGGCCGTTCGTGGTCGACATCTGTAGGCATGAAATTAGAGAGTGTGGGTTGACTGATGGTCTTTCTCGTCATTGCACGGGTGATGGCGTTGATTTCGGGGTCGACTTCCGTGGGTAGTAAAGCTGCTGCTGGGCGTATTTCCGGTACTGTTAAGTCGGTTTCCGTAGTTGCACCAGCAGGGTGAAAATTCTCACGGAAAATCGTGGCGGTCAAGTTTTCAGCATTCTGGATGGGAGATTTGTCGTGGTCGTCCTTCCGGGATAGGAAATCGGCACAAGCGTTGTCTTTTCCTTTAACGTATTCAACTTTATAATCGTTATCCTGGAGGCTGATCGCGAAACGTTGAAGGCGTGAGTTGCGATGTTTTTTGTCTTTGAGCCATTCGAGCGGCTTGTGGTCGGTGCGGACGATAACTTTCTGGCCGTACACATAGTGGCGGTACATCCGGAAACCATAGACAATGGCGAGGCATTCACGCTCAGTTGTGCTGTAGCGGGTTTCGGCGTCGGTGAGTACGCGGCTATTGTAGGCGATGACCCATTGATCGTTTCCATTTTCTTGGTACAAAATTGCTCCAATTGCGGTCGTACTGGCGTCAGTTTGAATAACGAATTGAGCTTTGCCATCGTAGACCAGGTAGCGAAGAAAGGGCGAAGACGTAAGGGCGGTTTTTATACCTTCAAATGCGGCGTGGTGTTCGTCCGTGGCGAAATATTGAGCGTCTTTACGTAGAAGTCCGTACAAAGGACTGGACAATGTTGCCGAATTCGGAATAAAGCGTTTGCACCATTGGACTAAACCTAAAAAACTTTGCATACCTTTTTTGGTCTTTGGGAATTCATAATCGGCGATAGCTTTGACTTTCTCTGGGTCAGCTGCGATTCCGCGGGCGCTGAGAAGGTGTCCCAAAAACTTGACTTGCGGCGGCAGGAATTCACATTTGTCTGGCCGAAGCGTAAGGTTGGCCGCGCGGAGTGCGTCGAAAACGATTTGTAAATGTTCCAAATGTTCTTCGAACGAATTTGAGAAAATAATAATATCGTCGATATAAACGAGACAAATTTTCCAAATGTACGGTCGGAGAATTCTTTCCATTAGACGTTGAAATTCGGCGGGCGCATTCTTCAAGCCGAATGGCCAAACTTTGAAACGAAACAAGCCTTCTTGGCAGATGAAGGTTGTTTTATCCCGGAAATCGGCGTCGAGGGGTACCTGCTAGTACCCGGCTTTGAGGTCGAGCGTGGTGAAGAATTTTGCGTGTCCCATTGCGTCCAAATAGTCGTCGATGCACGGGATCGGAAATTTGTCGCTTGGCGTAACGTCGTTTATTCCGCGGTAGTCGACAACGGGTCTCCATGAGCCATCTTTCTTTTTTACCAAGAACGGCGGTGCGGCCCAGGGCGAGCGGGATGGTTCGATGAAATCGTTGTCGAGCATTTCTTGAATGTGACGGCGTACAATCGGTCTTTGTTCCATTGTGGCGCGGTAATAATGACGGGATACTGGCCATGCGGTGCCGGTGTCGATACTGACGATCAGTTCGCTGGTCATTGTTGGTTTATCGCCGGGGAGGCTGAAAACATTGCGGTGTTGTCGAAGCATATTCAGGGCTTTTACTCTTTGCGCGGCCGAAACGTAAGTCTTTTCGGTCATTTTGTTTAGGGCGTACTCCAGCTTTTGTTGTGCGGTGTGGCCAGGGAACGATTTATCTAGTGCGGCCGGCTCGTGGTCAGTTAAATCGCGGTCAGCGGCAGCGGTTGCTATCTGACAGTCGGCGTGGGTTTCGGTGTACTCCAGCGTGTGCTTTGCCATCGCAATGAGCTGATTTGGTCGGAGTTTGATACTGTTTGGCGTATTGTTAATGAAGAGGAGCGGACAATGACCGTTGGTGATGTTGACCACTGCGGTTTCGACTGGAAGTTCTGCGGCTACGTTATCAGTGGCGAGTGGTTGTACGATCACGTTGGACACTGTCGCTGATGTTGTGGGAAACACGCTACTTCTGACCCATTGTTGGCAGTGTGGCGAAATCGAGACAGAAGCTTGGGCGAGGAGAAAAATCGGTTCGGCGAGCTCAGTAACCTCCAGCCGCCGAGAGGGCGGTTGGTGTGGACTAGGTTGAGCCTGCCGTATCGGTTGTTTAACTTCGATTTCTTGGGGTTGGCTAAAAATATTGGATTTATCGTCATAAAAACTTACTCGTTCGTCCTCTGGTATTTCCTCTAAGACATTGTCGTTGGCGGCGTTTAGAAACAATTCCGTTCGCGGGCGGACCGAAGCGATTACTTTGAGCGGCAGTTTAACATCTTGAATTTCGATATAATTGTCTTTGAAATTCAAAATGGCGTGGATATCTGGGTGCACGAGGAAGTCGGTTCCGATGATGCATTGATCGTTTCCATCGTCTTCGAGGATTATGCATTTGATCATGTGCTCTCCAAACGCGGATTCCATCGTACCAACTACCGGGCCGTGAGCGTTGACTACCGCGCCATCGGCTACTTTGATTTTCCACAAATCGGGAGTTGGAGCGATTGCTTGTCGAAAGCGCATTTGACTAAACCTGATGACAAGACGGAGCATTGGGCACCTGTGTCGATGAGCGCGTGTGCTTTAACGGCTCCAATTTTGATTGGAATTTGAAAAGCTCTTGAAGATGCGTACTTGCGGACAAACGATTTGGAAGACGGCATGAGGTTATCAATTTGACAAACGGACGAGTGGATGTGGCAAGGGTCTTGAAAAGCGCGGCCCGTTGCGTTCCAACAGACGATGCCGGGGCTAACGATGGGCGCGGCGGAAGCGATTTCTTTGGATGGAATAATTATATTGGCCATTGACGTCGATTGATTGTTAACGCGTGTTTCGAGCGCGGGTACTGACGCCGTGTTCGGTGCCAGAAGTGCAGGTAAGGTTATTTGTAACTCTGAAGATTGAGAACTAGCGCGTGATGAATCTGTCGGCAACGTGACGTATGGAGCCGGTACCGCGTTGTAATGGATATGTTGTTCCCACGGTGTCGGGAATTGATGGTTTGGGTAAACGGCGTAGGTATTCTGAACGAAATCATGTGGGCGCTGTATAGGGTTACCTTAATAAAAATGGTTTGGCGTGAAGCGGGCGTAGTTTGTGCCTCATTGAGGCCGTCCTCCGCAGCGGAGTCGCCAATCACGTTGTCCACGGACGTCGTTTGAATTGTTTTGGAAATCAACTTGCCGTGGGTGGGTGGCGTAATTTGCGCCGTTTGATTCAAGTTGGGTTAACTGTTGAGCGTTTTGCCGCTTGAGCCAGACGCAATCTTCAGTGTTGTGGGTGCGGGATTTGTGGGCATCACACCAAAGACCTGTAGGTTGCGTCATGCGTGCGCGGTCTCGGCTGGCAGATCGGTCGAAGCGATTTGCGTACAGCTCTCTGTTTTGAGATTGATGGCGCAGACTTTGTTGCCTGTTGTTGGGTATCATTTCTTCAGGGCGTTGTCGGGATTTTCGTTCTTCATAGTCGCGGTCGTATTGTTGAATTAATTGTTCCAATAGCATCTCCGTGCGCGGCGGCTGCGGCGGCGGTGGCTCAATCGCTTGTGGTTGAAAGGAGACCAATTTAGTGGGTTGTGGTGTCGGATGTTGTTGACTGCGGTCCGTAGATGGTGAGCGCTCGCGGTAGCAGTGTTGAGGGCGATCCGTACTGCGGCAGCGTTCGAAACGGCGATCAAATGGTTGCGGCGACCTTGGTGGTGGTGCGTCCTGGTTGGCTTGATTTACAAGGATGGGTCATTCCGCGGTTCCGATTTCGGCTTTAGTTGCATTGAGGACACTACCGGCTTTAGCTACGGCATTGGCCAATTGTTGGACATTCGTGAAGCCTTTTGCTTGTTCGCCAATTGTTAGTTGATAGAAAACAGGCATTTTGGTCAAAAAGGTGTCAATTACTTGTTTGTGCCGAAAAGTTTGATCTTCATGCTGATACAATAGTTGTACATAAGTCATTACCTTACTCAGAAACGCGGCGGGTTCTTCTCCAGCTTCTGGGGTGATTGATGCGAGTTCGCGTTTGAGAGTCATCGGGTTGCAATCGGGAGCCAATTGGAACATGAGTAAGTGTTTGGCGTCCTCGTACCGCGTCATATCTTGGATCATATCGCTCGGCGTATCGCGGGTGAGTCAGCGTAGGACACTCATCTTTACGTGGTTGGAGGCGTCGTAGCCGAACTCATTTTCCAGGCGGATGAAGAAGCGTAACAGGCGTTTATTTGTTGCGGCGCCGTCGATAATCAGCGGGTGCATGTTGTCGACGATTGTTTTGATGCAGCTATCTTCCTCACGATGAGACGTGCGCGGCATGTCGTACCGAGGATGCGGATGTTCATAATAATCCTCGGGTGGGTAATCTGAGAAACCGAACTGGTTTGCCGCGGGCGGTGGGCGTCTTTGAAGCACGGAGCGGTGTAAATCCTCGTCGGGGCGCGTAGTGCGGGCGAATTTGTTATTATACAGGGTATCCGTCGACGGTGCCTTGGGTTTGACTTGATTCGGTAGCCTGCCAAAGACTGGAGCCGGTTCAGTTTCACGGAGAGTTTCGTTTGGGATATAAATATCTCTTGTTTCCTCGCCGTGAAACTGTGAGGACACCGGCGGCGGTCTTGGTGTAGGCGGATTACGCGCGTGAGTTGCGGCGACGGTTGTGGAAATCAATTGTTGCATTTGCTCAGCGAGTGCGGCGAAAAGCGCGTTAGTGGCTTTTGTTTGTTCCTGGATTTTGCTTTGAACGTGTAATTGCTGGGCTTGGAATTGGTCAGAGACGGCGCCGATAATTTGATCGATCGTTTGTACCGTAGGAACATTGTTGGTTATGCGCGCAGCGGCAGTGTTGAGTTGGTCCAGCGCGTCGCGTGCTTCGATTCGAAAATTTTGGACTTCATTGGCGTTTGCGATGGCTAGGCTGCTGCGGTGATCGTTTACTGAAGCACGGGTGGCGGCTGGGGCTTGCGGTGGTTCAATATTGACAAAGGATTCGGAGGAGTCGGTTCTGGCAACAACTTGGTCATTATTACTTCGGGTCCGCGTGTTCTGCGGCGGCATTTGGGATGCGGGCGGCGCGTTAAGGCAATTTTCGGCGGCAGTAAGGAGGTTTTGATTTAGAGATTGCGGGGGTTGAGAATTGATCATCACCCCGGTTGTGGGAATGAGCGGTACTTGCGGTTGTGCTGTCCCGTCCAGCGCGGGAGTGCTGAAATTAGACAAGGGCGGATTATGGGGCGGGAGGCTTACTGTAGGTACTGCTGTCGATTGGGTAATATTTGACGGTCGCGGCAACAGCATCTGATCAAAACTTAGGGCGCAGCGTGCGGCTGTGGCGGCGTTCGGAGAACTGGATCGCGACGGAAAGCGAGTGAAGTCCGGCGGTGTGTGGCTTACCGTTGGCATCTTTCTTCGCAAGGTATAATAACCTCTTTTGTACCCTTTGGCGCAGCTACGGCGGGGTCGAATTTTGAACTCTTTGGGTTTTTTCGGATGCAACGCAACGGCGGGGAGCGGCAACGTACAATCCAAGCGGTCACCAGTGTTGTATCTTGGCTTGGCCGGGGCGGGGATGATGCGGTGAGAGCAGGATTGGGATTCCGAGGTTACGTCCTTAATGTAGGTGCGTCCCACACCCACGTTTACCCGATAAACTAATTACTGGTACTTAAACCCTGACACTAATTATCCCAACAATTAAAGAAAGAAGTGCTTTCTTTAATAGTCTTCCTCGTTACGCAAGATTGAGAGGCGAAGGATTTTTTTACCTTTTAATGTTACGCAATACTGTACAAAACTTACGTGAACAAAAATGGAGACGGGCGAGACGAAGAATAAAAACACTAAATCAACTCCCATGCACAGGCGAGAAAAAGAGAGACGAAAAAGGCGTGGTGGGAGGCGGCGAGTATGTACTAGTGGTGGCCAACGGGGCGCACAACTAGTGACGAAAACATATAAAATTATAACGTTAATAATAACAATTGAGAGAAACCAGCGCATGCGTACTGACGTGCGCTACAGTAAGATGGCCACTGGTGGTCCGTGTTGCTCTCTCCACTTGCCACCTGCGGGCCTCTAACCCGCTTTGACAAAATGATAAAAATCGGCGGAAAACACACTACAACACTACCACCTGCGGAAAATACAGGTTCCATTTATTAGTTGCTTTTCCCCAGTGGGCCTTTTCCGCAAAGTCTGATGCTGG
This sequence comes from Romanomermis culicivorax, assembly GCA_963922205.1. Classification (NCBI taxonomy): domain Eukaryota; kingdom Metazoa; phylum Nematoda; class Enoplea; order Mermithida; family Mermithidae; genus Romanomermis; species Romanomermis culicivorax. Next base: position 516,514 of record CAWUHX010000102.1, on the reverse strand, counting down.
GTTGGTTTTCACTACATGCAAAATGACATACCAACCCAGCTAGATCAAATCACTATGTGCTTCATCATGCTGGTCCATGCCAAGGAAACTCATGCTTTCTTTGATACTGGTTGCCCATGGACTACCATAAGCCAATGTCTTCACAAGGCTTTGGTTAAAGAGAGTCCCAAGGCCACAATGGCATTCCAGCAACATCAGGACTTTAACTTATTGATGAGCATCAATGGTAAAGCCGTTCATACCCTCCTTTCCAGACCATGTGAAATCATGTTGCCTGGGAATTGCCAGCTGAACAAATCGATGTACACCTCCATGTGTGCAAGACTACATCTCCCTTCTGGGCACCAGTTGATTTGATACTTGGACTGGACTTTCTTGAACAGTTGAAGAACATTATGTTTGATTACCAACATAATACTTGTCAGTTGAATGTGGTAGAACTACCCCTTCTCTTGACAATGGCAGAGATTGACCAGATCAAACCCTCGTGGGAGAACACACATTCACCATCGAGGGCCTCATACAGGTCTGGAACCTGATTGTGGTCCAGGACTTGGTCTGTCTCTAGGCCACACTCAGGGGCATCCTCGGTCACTTCATCAGGTGGATTAAGGAGAGGATACCAGACCACATCCAGGCGTGCAAATCGTTATTGAATGACCATGCAAGGGTTGAGTTGCCCTCGAGTCCCATCTGGAAGTTCTCCAGTTACACTGGAAAAGGGCCGGTTCCATGAGGCAAGTGATTCAGATGCTCCAGCATCATTCCTGATGGCAGTGCTACCATCATCAGACACAGAGATTGAATCACTAGGAGCTATGCAGAGCCCAAGGGAGCAATCAGATCATGTACTCACAGTACAAGTTCACCCCATCCCACTGGACAACCCAGAAACATCCCACAGTTATGCTCTCGTAGGTCTACTCCATCACACCCAGTTGCTGATTCCAAGGCAGACTGGTACGCCGGATCATAACCTTGATGATACCACATCCAATCCAGGTCATGTGGCATCAGCCTTCTACCCGACTGAAATGAGGACCCTTCATATCAGAGTTCTCCTGGACAACTGGGTAGAAGCCAAAGCATTGGTCAACACAGGAGCTGTTTTCTCACTCCTGGACCACAAGTTGGGGGCCAAACTACCGGACTTGGTGCTCTTACAGACTAGGGCTCACCCCATAGCAGCCAATGGGTCACCAATCCTACTGCTAGACGCTGCCTATGTCACGGTGACAGTGCTTGATGTCTCTGAATGGATTCAGGTACAGCTGAACTAGTCCTTCGGACAAACTTCCTGGGACAGTTCAATTGTGTTAGCTTGAACTGCAAGAAAACCTTTCTCCAGTTCAAGGACCGCAAGGTCCTGTCTTATGGCCTCATCCACAATCCTCCATCTACACGTGGCGCTCTGCAGTTGCAGGAGTTGATTGATCTTGAGCCCCACTCCCTGACGCAATTTACTGCATGGGTACCATTACTATATATGAATGTACCAGAGGTAGCTTTCTTCCCTGAGCACCTCTCGGGAACACATAGCAGGGTATATTTTGCTGGCACCATGAGTACTGTGGCTAAAGGCCGCATACCCTCAAAGGTAGTTAACCCGAATACACATTAAGTGGTTCTCTATCTGTACATGACCATCCGTGATGTGCAAATGCACACTGATCTCTCATCGGGATCAGAGGTCAAACTGGACTTAGTCCTTGACCAAGAGTGGGTTGGATCCAATGCTGGGATATCCTCCGATATCTCCTCACAGAACCGGGCAGCATTGATGGACCTACTGGTCACATACACTGACCTCTATGTCATATATGAGAAGTACACAGGTTCTACTGATCTGGTTCAGCAGGAGATCAGCATGGGTGATGCCCGCCCAGTGTGTCAATTTCCTTATTGGTCCTCACCTAAGGAGAAGGATCTCATTATGCAGGAGGTCAAAGCACACCAGGAAAAAGGTATTATCCAGCTGAGCACATCACGGTGGGCCACTAATACCATTTTGGTGCACAAAAAGAACAGTTCTCACTGTATGTGTGTCTATTTTTGGGGCCTTTAGAAAGTCACAAAAAAATGTCTACCCCCTTCCAAGGATAGATGACATCCTAGACACACTCAAGGGTATGAAATATTTCACTTCCATTGATCAGGCAATGCCTATTGGTCAATCCCAATTGCCGATGCAGATAAGGAGAAGACAGCGTTCAATACACCCATTGGATTTTATGAGTTCAATTACCTGCCTTTGGGTCTGTGCAATCCACCAGGGATGTTCCAACCCCTCATCAATCTACTCCCTACAGGAATCCAATGGCATACAGTACTGACCTATCTTGACAACATTTTAGTGTTCAGCTACACCCACACCCAATGCTTGAGTGCCTGACAGATGTGTTCTCTCATCTTCACTGGGATGGAATGAAGCTCATACTGAGCAAGTGCGAATTCTCAAACTCAGAGGTAGAGTATCTTGGCTACTGTATCTCAGAGAGGGGCCTCGAACCACATCAAGTCAAACTGACTGCAGTCCAAAATCTACCCATTCCAAAGAATTCTGAAGACATCAAGTCCTTTCTTGGCCTCATGTCTTACTACAGGTGTTTCATTCCTGGTTGTTCCCGGCTCAGCAAGCCCCTAACCAAGCTCTTATGGAAGGAAATCACTTTCCAGTGGTTAAAACCTCAGCAGGAGGCATTTGACGAACTCTGACAATTGCTGACCAATTGTCCAATTCTGCTCCATCCGGACTTTACATAATCCTTCATCCTCCAGAAACATGCTGGTATTTCGGGAATAGACGCCATTTTAAGCCAGTTGTAGGATAATGAACACGATCATCCTGTTGCACAGGCCATTGGAGGGTTAACAGTGGCTGAGAAAAACTACTCTATTATGGAGTTGGAAACTCTCACTGTTGTCCATTTCATCAAGCACTTTCGGCCATACCTCTTCCAACATGAGGTGGTTGTACAGATCGACCATACAGCAGTCAAAGCAGTGTTGGAAAAGCCTAATCGCTCTGCTCAGATTGCTGGATGGGGCCTCCCACTCACTGAATCCAACTGACAATTTGACTGCAAAAAGGTCGGTCTAAGGGTGATGCTGACACACTATCCCACCTACCAGACCCTACTTCTCTCACTGGTCAGAGTATTGACGATACTCTCCTTTACAGACCTGAGGGACATGTCATGATGATCACTGATGGCGTGTAGCACCTGGCAAGATCAGAGAGTTATGCTGAGATATTGATTGATGTGCAGCACAGGGACCTTCTCCCAGCTCAATTTGAGGATCCAGATCTAGCCTCCATTCTTAAATCACTAAAACCCTACGGTGATCAGAATGATAATAATGGCTACCATCTGTTGGATAATGTCCTTCAGAAATGAACAGGTGAGTCCAACAAAATTATCATACCTAGATCCATGGTTACTATCATTATCCAGGCTTATCAAAATGACATCTTGGCCAGACACTTTGGCGCTAAACCTACCATGTGGCTCATAGCTCTCAGGTACCCCTGGCCATCTCTCAGTCTGGACATCAAGTCCTTTTGTCAGCGGTGTGATCTTAGCCAATGGAATAAGCCCACTTCACAAAAGAACTGAGCAGCCCTGAAACCTATCACTTTTACAGGACTGTTTCACATGGTAGAAGTCGCCTGCACAAGACCCATGACCACTAATGAGGCTGACAACCATTTCATTGTTGTCTTCATCAACTACTTTAGGAAATGGGTCGAAGCTTTCACTACTCTAGACATCACTGCACAAACAATATCCCAACTTTATGTCACTCAAATTGTCTGTCCGCAAGGGGCACCTGCAGATTCTTCAGTCTAATTGTGGTACTGATTTTACATGAAAACTGATGGCAGAAATCACTGCCATCTGTTCAATTAAGAAAATCTACTCCACCAATATCATCAGATGACAAACGGTGAAGTGAAAAGAGCTAATGAAATGCTAGCCATAGGCTATGTATGTATGTCCATCAAGGTCATACAGATTGGGATGAACACCTGCCGTATTCTGTGTTTGCCGTCAACATTAGCATGAATGAGTCCACAGGGTACTCATCCTTTGAACTCTTGTACGGTCATATGCCCATGCTACCTGTTGATGCTGCACTCTCATTCAAACCTCTGGCCCATATCCTTGACATATCCACTTATGAAATGGAGATCAAACGCCATTTCACAAATGCCTTGACCTTAATCCAAAGTTGGATTGAGAAATCACAGGCGACTTATGCTCAGTCTTATGACCCCATGGCAGGAGATGTCTCATACAAAGTAGGGGATCAAGTGCTCAAACTGTGCACTTCCAGCAAACTGGTCTCATGCCTAAATTGCTGCCCATTTGTGATGGGCCCTATCTTGTTACAACATAATCAAATATATCACATAATATCCTAAGGTCACCGTTGGTCTTGAGACAGATCAAGAAGATATTGTGCATGTTAATCAGCTTTGACACTACGTGTCACCTGATCGGCCCAGTGAAGCAGACGAGTTACCTTCCACTTCACACGTTGTCGAGTCCGCACCACTGTTATTTCCTTCAAAAGTCGGGACTTTATGCCCAATCTAATTGACCCACTTCTTGATACAGAAGTTTTCGACTCCTAATCAAGACGCTCTTCTCTTCTTTGTCCCCGCTTAGGGAAGAGGACGTTCTTTTTTGAAGGACCGCCGTGCCCCTCACAGAACTTCCGTTTTTTATCCATGCTGGGTCATTAGTGGAAAGAAGAGAATGAGCGGCGACCAAAGCATCTAAACAAGGCTATAGGCACATCTCCATGATAGCACCACACCACAGGCGCATCTTTGTGATAGCCCACATCTCACCCCTAAAATTATTCTTTTCCTCTCCTTATAGACTCCCACACAAGCCACCCACCCATCACCGACCTCACAGGCCATTTGACATCAGCAACTCCATGCATCACTGGCCTCTAAAACCATTCAACGTCAACAACTCCATGCATCACTGACTTCCAGTCATTATATCACCCAATGAGCCAGAAGTACACTGAGAATCCAATGGACACTTGACCACCAGCTGTCGCAAACTTGGACAATCAACCATGCCGCATAACCCTCTACCACGACAAGGCCGAGGAAGCCCTTTTTTGAAGGATCACCATGTCACGTGCCGACCAATTTTCCCAAATGTCATGTGATTTCCATCACGCTGATATTTTACGTTTTTCACCACTTTTTATTTCACAGTTACTTACTTTTATTTCGTTTTGTTCATTATGTTTCACATGCATTTTTCTGTGACGTTTTTGTCGTATTTTGTTGTTTTCCTTTTTGCATGTAGGCTGCAGTGTGACCCTTTAATCAAAACTTCTCCCAAACGAGCTCCATGAGCTCATGGCCATAATTGGGCATCACATGCGCCTCTTATCACTAAAACTAGTGATGTTTTTGTGATGCGAAACGGCTAGTCAAGAAGTTTTCATAAATGACGTTCATATGTCTAGCATGGGCGTGAAACTCATTCCGGATGCTAAATGTATTCAAACTGGAAAATGTCTATGTGACCATAGGCATCTTCTGCACTGTTTTCCTCTGCAGAAGTTAGCTTGGGCATCGTTAGCTCCACCCAGGCCATATGGCATGCCCACGAGGCCCTTAAAAGTGCCTGTTTCTTTAGTTTTTCACTCATTCTCTGGGTTCAGTGCTCACGTCCAGTTTTGTCTTTAGCTCACATCTGCCGCCTTACTTTGTTTTAATAAATTTGAATATTGGTATTCCCCTTGCGTTTGCCGCCCCAATTTGCATAAGCAATCCATCCCCTACCTTGTGCCAGGTCTCCATCCATACTCACCCGTTGAATAGGAAGAGAGTCACCCCGACCTCCAGCGCCTACTAGTCCAAGAACCGACTGGACCACACCTCCTGTTTGTCGACCAAAATCTGAAACCAGGGACCCATCACCCTATGTTGAATCGAGTTTTGAGAAGTAGGACTAGGTAAGTCCTCTCAGGGGATTATTGTTGTTGATGGTGTATTTTAGGGCACCCTTCTCTTAAGTCGGTTAACCCTTGAGTTTCCCCTCAATTAAAAGGGCTCTTGTTCCCCTCAGGTTAGGGCTAAAAAGGGGATCTTTTGGTTAACAATAAGGTCCCCAAATCAGGTCATTTTTCGAATGACCTTGTCCATCTTTCATACTGAATGGGACCAGAGATTGTGGCCCCTAACCTGGGGGCATTGTCCATTACTCTACAGCAGCACCCCAGGACAGCACCAGAGTACCCTATAGACCTTCCTATGGCTGGTACTAGCCAGGTTAGGTTCCCGAAATGAAAGAAAGGGGCCACCCAATGGGGTCACAGCATGTCACTCACAGTGACATGGCCGTATTCTTCTATCAATATGGCATGGGTTTTCCATCAATGCCATACTGACACCTTCCAGAGAGGCCTTGATATTGGTTCCTACCATACAAAAGCTTGATAGAAAGCATCTGGTTGCAGGGATAGATCAGGGGTGAAATTTACCAGTGGGTTTAGAACTGCTTCAATTTGCTCAGTCTTGTAAAGGTACTGTTTAAAGAAAGCAAAACTTGAAGGGGTCATCGCCAACTGGTCATGGCATAGCACAGGGGCGCCAAAGTGAGTGACATTAAAGCACTGCTTCCAGCAGAGTTCCAGTGGATGTCGCTCACATGGACCATCCCAGACTCAGTAAACCAGTCCAAGTGATTTCGGAAAATCCCTGTAAAGTGGTGATCATACATCACTATTGGGCTAGCTCTGATGAGATCTGGGCCACCAGGCATGGCAAAATAAATGGTACCATCAACCTGCACAGGAAGATACTTGTAGCAGGTGTTTCCTACCGGGTACGAGTGGTAGACATATGTGGCATTGACTTTTTGACACAGCCATATTGTTAGTGCATCACCTGTGAATTCTACCCTCAGGTCACTCTGCTGAAGGAATGCCCTGGCACCCAAGGTAGGGTTAAAGAGAAGCAGCTGCCAAGTCAGATCAAGGTAGCATTGAGCATTAGAGCAGAGCTCAAGCCACATGAATGGAAAATTGTTAATATCAGATTCCTTGCTCTGCTGAGCCAAATAGTTCAGCTTGGCATTGACAGGGTCAGGATGTGAGTCATTCGCTAATCGGAACATATTCTGGGTCAGATAAAATCCCCCATGGATGCGTAGGAGGAGACCCTAATCGGTCCCAATTGTAGTTGAAGGTAGTTAGTTCGTTACACAACTGGAAGACACAGGAGTTTCATGGGATCTTGAAGGCAACCTAAAGATGATCAATGATGAAATGGTTCCCTGATACAGATGCAGTGTAGTTTCCCTGAGGGCGATAATGACATTGAGCTGCAAATATCCACAATCAGGGGTTTTTTGTACAATACGACAGCCAATATTTCATTGGTACAATTTGTACATAAGCAAAAATAAGTATAAATAAGTAACCTGTGTTCCTCTGTGTCATGGCCAACGACTAATAACCAAATCAGTGTAATTTTCACATTTTATTTATAACTAAAAAATTCCTTAGAATAGAGCAAAAAATTAAAATACTCGAGTTTCAAACCTAATTTACAAGCATTGTGGAACAATTTGTCTGGAAAACTATCCAACAGCATAATGAACTTGCATTAGATGATAAACTGATGGTGAATTTGTGCATGATGACAAGTGAAAGCCCAAAAAAGTTGTGAATATTTCTGGTACAGAGCACCAAAAATTTTTTTGTGTATTGACTTTCGGCGACGCTGGAAAATCAATTTTTCAAACATTTATTTCAAGAATTAGATTCGAATTTAGTGTTCAAAGGTCGTAATTTTTTAAATTTTATTATTAGAAAAATTTTTAAACCAGACTCTCATGAACTTGGCCGAAAAGATATGAGAATAGAAATTTACGAAAACTACTTCCATAAAGCTTCCGAATTGATTTTACATTAAAAAATGAATAATTGCTTCAAAAAGTTTACAGACTTGATGAATTGATCTTAATCAAGAAATGTTCCACTTCCAATGAAAAATTGTTATTCTTCATTAAATATCAAGATAAAATATTGAAGATTACCACTTAAAACATGAGATAATACATTTGAGATTATTAAAACTATTATACGTTAAATGGTAGGTGAGGGTAGACATTCTTAAAGCTGTGTCTGAGCTAGGCAATACTTAATAATGATGATTATAAAAGTGCGCCACAAAATTGTGAGATTATGAACTTCTAAAATGCACCAAAATGCATATTTTCTGTACATTATCCCCAAAATTTTCTTCCTTAAACGGGAGGGACCCGTTTGTACATGTACAAATGGCTAACTCAATTTCGTTTGCCCCAAAAAATTTTCATTTGCCTCCGGCAAACAAAAACACTGCCCACAATATGTTGATAATTAAATGCCATAAGCATTAGCAAGAATGGCATTTTCTAACCGCACACTAGAATGATATAGAAAAATCATAAATGAATTGAAATAAAATTTTCACTATTCTCCATTTTATAACACATAAAAATGTGTCTCCAGACAGGAAACCCTATAACTTAATTGAAAGGCTCAAGGTTGGCGGGCATTAGGTTTTTGGGTTGATGGGTTTTTTGGGTCGGAAAATTGAGCTTTTCTGGGTTTTTTTGGCTTTAAAAAAAATTCATTTTTTCCATTTTGTTCTCAAGAATATACAAATTTCTACCTGATTTAACAAAGCACTGAGAGTTGAGTAAACTGTTGCAATGCAATCTAGTCTGACACTGACATGACGACAGATTTGAGATGAGATTGCACAACACAACAAACAAATCAAATGCTTCGTAAATTTCCAATTCAAGAAACTTCTACTGCCTCTAATCTAAAAAATTCTAATCTAAAAGCTAAAGATTCATATTCCATAAATTTAACTCATGTTTGAATTATTTTTTGGCTGAAGTGGCTACACTTTTGTAGTTTATCTAAACATCAGGCAGATTTTACTGCTCATGAGTCATAAGCGTTTATGAGCACTGCTAGTGAGCAATACACAGCATTGCTTGTAACTGCTAAAGTTTTTGTTATACCTACTGCTCACGGTCATCAGCAGTTCGTGAGCTGACTCGAGCAGCACTAAAATTTTGAGGGAGACGGCAAACCCCTTTGAAAGAGAAGCTGCTGACAGCTTTTTGGGTCGAAAAATAGGCTGAAAATGAAGAATTTTGCTATTTTTTGGCCTCTAGGGGTGAAATGGGAACACCCCTAACACCCCCTTCATCGCCCAATGTTGAAGAAACATCAAATTTTTTTCAGTCAGCAGTTATGACTTGTAAAGTTATCACTGCTTTTCAACAACCGATCGAAACAGAAGAGACCTTACAGTAAGTGGAAGAGACAAAAAGGGAGACCTACTGAAGGGACCCCAAAGTGTAATGCATGTGTGACCGGTGAGAAAGTGAAATTTTTTTTTTTGAATAGAGAAAGTTTGATTTCGTAAAAGGAAAAGGATAAAAAGGTATTTATTTAGTTGGGAAGGAAAGAAAGTAGGTTATTAGTTTTTATTTGATTTGATTTTGAGATAAGAGAATTTATTCATTTATTTGAGTTAAAAGTAGGTGGAAAAGTTATTATAATTGGTTGTCACACAAGATAGACAGATGACTGAAGGGCGAAAGTGAAATAAATAAAAAAAGTTTGACGCCAAAGAGATAAGCAATGTGATCTGATAAGCACGGTGTTAAATGTATGGACAGTACGATTTAACTTGTTTTTCTTTGACCAGAAAAAGAGGCAACTTTATAGGTGCCTGGTAAAGATAAGAAAAAAATAAAAAAAATTGTTGACACTGGTACTGGACACAGATAAGGAAACCACAACCACATGCGACATCCAGAATCAAGTGTGGACAGGTGTACTGTATCTCATAATTGTGAACCACGAAACCTCAGGAGCTGTAGACCTCAGGGGCTATTATATTCAAGTACCTGTGCACAGGTATACTGTAGTCAGAGTATGTGCTAAATGCAGGCATAGGGTAACTGATCGGGCTCTAGGGTGGTACAGTATACCATACAGAACACAAGCAGAGTGGAGAAAAAGGCCAAAAAAGGAGAATTTACATAAAATGAAGAAATAGAGGACTTAGAGGAGGTTTAGCAGAATACTCTATGTTATACTTGACTCTTGGGGCTCAACTCTAGGAGAAAACCCAACACTGGGGAATTTATTTGAACTTACGGGTGGTACACACACATAAGGGTGATAAAATAGACACATAAATCAGTATGATCACTCCTAAAGGCTAATTCCAGCTTACAGTAATTAAAATCGACTTAAGGGTGCTCAGGCTCAAGGGCAATTTTCCAACCTAAGGGGCAGTATACCTGCCTTGAGGGAGGTTTCTGACTTACATGAGGGCTAGGGCCATCCTAAGGGTTAGTCTTCTGACTTAGAAGGTGATTCACCTGACTTGAGAGCAGTTTCTCTGCTCAAGTAGTGATTCACCTGGTTTGAGATTTGTTGCTCCACTCGAATGGTGAAGGTTCATACTTAAGGGTGATTAGCCAGGCTTAAGGTCAATTTTCCCGCCTTGCCATGTCACATTAAACAAAATACTGTAGCCATGTCACATTAGGTGAAACTGGACAATGACATTGATGGGGAAGAAACCCATGCCATATTGATAGAAAATATGGCCATGTCACTGTGAGTGAATGCTGTGACCCCATTGGGTGGCTCATTTGATATTCCTTTCGGGAACCTGACCCGGCTGGTACCAGCTATAGGAAGGCCCATAGGGTACTTTGGTGCTGTCCTGGGGTTCTACTGTAGAGTAATGGACAATGCCGCCAGGTCAGGGGTGGCAATCCCTGGTCCCATTCAGTATGAATGATGGACAAAGTCACTGATAGAATGACCTGATATAGGGGTCCCCATTGTAAACCTAAATCCCCTTTTTAGCTCTAACCCAAGAGGTACAAGGGCTCTTCTAACTGAGGGGAATCTCAAAGGAAAACTGACTTAGGAAAGGGTTCTCCAAAATACACCCTCAACAAAATAATCCCCTGAGAAGACTTACCTATTCCTGTTCTCAAGTGTGATTTGATGCAAGGGCAGCAGGTCCCTGTGGATGTGGATGATGGATGGCGAACAGGGGTGAATGATCCACTCAGTTCGGCAATAGGTGAATTGGGAGGCCAGGGCGATGCTCTAGTATCAGATGGATGGGTAACAGGGTAGACCAGGTGCTAAGGGTCGATGGTTGTTCTTTCTATATATGAGCTGGGCAGTTGACAAATTGGATGCAGTGAATATGTAAATTCGTTGTAGAAATGCAAGACAAAGGAGAATATTCAAATTCATTATTTAATATAAATGATGGTGAATGCAGACTGTGCATAAAGTCAGACGTGAGCTGAAAACCCAGAGAATGAGCATAGAACTAACGAAACAGGGCCCTTTTAAGGACCTCGTAGGCCAACAGTATGGCCTGGGCAGAGCTTACAACCCACAAGCTAACTTCTCCAGCGGAAATTGGTGCAGAAGATGCCTATGGTCACATAGAAATTTTTTCAATTGGCTCATGTGGAGACATGCTATACTAATACCAACAGTCAGTTTTCAATTCGGAAGCATTTTATAAAAAACAGACAATAAATCTTTCTAACACTGTTCATTTCGTTATTAGGAATGTGTCACGTGCCGACAAATTTCGTTGAACGTCAGGTGATTCAAATCACAACTTTTTGTTATGTTTTTCGTTACATTTTGTGTTACAGTAACTTGCATCAATTTTACGTTTCGTTTTTATAATTTTTACATGCAATTTATGTGTGTACTTTTTATGTTGCATTTCTGTTTCATTTGCGCACATTTTATTTCCATTTCGATTTATTATTTTCTATCGCACACGTAGTCTATGGTATGTACCCGCTAATCAAGAATTTCCATTAGAGATAAGCTCTCCGAGCTCATCCCTGTAATTGGAGCACAATGTGCACCTCTTATCAGTAAATACTAGCGACGTTTGGCAACGTGAAACGACTAGTTTGAAATTCTCACTAGTTGACGTTCCTATGTTAAGCATGGAGAGTGAAAACTCGCCCCAATGCTTAACGTTGTGAACTGGAAAATGTCTATGTGACCATAGGCATCTTCTGCAGCGATTCCTGCTGCAGAAGTTAGCTTCAGGGAGTGTTAACTCCGCCCAAGGCATACTGTAGTTTATGGAGCCCTTTAAAAGGGCTTGTTTTGTCATTTTTGTGTTTTTGTCTTCGACTCTAATCGTCTTGTTGCGTTTTAGCCTGCGTTTCTCGTCTGCCGCTCGTCGATTGTTATATTTTACATATTTCAACTGCGTTCGCCACCCGTTAATAAATTTGCATACTCTCGCCTTCGGTTTTCCGTATGTGGCCTGCTACAGTAACCCGATCGTAGGAGTTCACCCCCGTCGCCCTTGATCGAGAACCCCCCTCGCCCTCCCCAAGGAAACGCTTGATACCGCTGCCTGCCGACCGGCAGCTGCATTACCGTTTATGCCGAATCACTCTGGATTCCCATACCCGCTCACTGCTGTCCGTAGGACCCCCGTGCTTTGACCCCAGAACCTGTCCCCCAGCGCCGAGTACTTTGAGAAGAGGATTTAGTGAGTCTTCTCAGGGGTTATTATTGTTGAGGGTATATTTGTGGGAATCCTCCTTAAGCTAGTTCCCCTTGGAAGTACCCTCAGTAGAGAAAGCCCTCAGACCCTTAAGGTCAGGGCCAATAAGGGGATTTAGGTTAACAATCGGGTCCCCTACAGTACGCCATTCTGCGAATGGCACCGTCCCTCATTCCCAGTGAAGGAGGACTAGGGATTGGCACTCCTGACCTGGCTGCGTTGTCCATTATTCTACAGCAGAACCCAAAGACAAGGCCGAGGTACATTATAGGTTTACCCGTGGTAGTACCAGCTGGGTTAGGTTCCCGAAGTAGATAACCATAACGGAGCCACCCAACGGGGTCACAGCATGTCACTTGCAGTGTCATGGCCGTATTTCCTATGGAATATGGTATGGGTTTTCCCATCAATGTGACTGATCACCAATTCAGTTAATGTGACATGGCTCCCAATTTCTACTTAATGTGACAAACGGAAAAAAATATTATATTCCACCCATGTCCTGGCTGACTATTGCCTCCCGCCAATACTGTGCAAAAGTGTACATGTGATAATAACTTACAACAATAACTAATGGTGAAGATTCTACATCATGGTTTTCTGTGTCGGAAAGAGTAACATGATGATTGCATCAATATGTATTGACTTCGAAGTATATACTACGATGAAAAGTATTCGATTCCGCTCTTATTTACTGTATTCAAATTGCACGCCCTATGCTGAACAGTTTTTCAAATTCCGTCGGGCCCAGCGTTTTTTTTTGTGCACGGACATTTGTGCCAATTGGCAGAAGAGGCCAAAAAAATTTGTGCCAATGGCACAAAAAATTTTTTTTTACTAGAGACATACTGAAAACTGTGGAAAAGTTTTAGGCCAAATGTTTGATAAAAAGTAATTGTTGTTTAACGCATTAATTTTTTGTAAAAATCGTACCCAACCCATTTTTCAGCTAACCATGTCAGTGAAAAGAGAAAAAACTGTGCAACAAAGTAGTTCACGAAATCCCAAAAAGAAAAGGAATGCTGAGACAATTTAAATAGCTCTAGAATTTTTCAGGAAGTTCAAATTGATTCAATTTTCGATTACGAACAAATATATTTAACAACCATGTAAAGACTAGAAAAAATAAAGTCAACAATCGCGTTGATTTTCGATCGAAACATTGTGCCATTATCAACGATATCGATTTTTCTATTTGAATCAATCAAACACAAAAAGTAACAATTTCAGTTTGAAATCCTAATCTGACTGAATGAAGAGAGAATATTCAGAATTTCTTTTCAGTCATCAGTCTTGACAGCCTATAAAGTTTGCTGCAACGATACTAATACACTGTTCAAAGAGAAATCGTTCGCGTTCGGGTCAAATATACGAATAGGAAATATCATATTCATTGATTCGACGCGAAGCGCCGAAAAATTTTTGCATTTTCAGCCCTAAAACGTCTAAAAATCAAGGAAATTTAATGTTTGACCAGCCGAAAAATTTGTGCTAATTGGCACAAACGCTCAATATTTTTTGTGCCATTCCAAATTTTTTTGTGCCAAAAACCATGTTTTGGCACAAAAAAAAACACTGGTCGGGCCCACCGTTTTTTTCCCACGAACGAACTTCTTTCCACAAATGTGGTGGAAAGGGGTCAATTTTTTTTCCACATGAGCATAATTGACTTGAATTACACAAGAAATCGATGGTCAAGTCCTCTATGATGACTAGTGAAAGCCCAAAATAGATTTTTTTGAGTGACATTCTGGGATGCTGGAAATTCAATTTTCCGAACATTTATTTCAAGAATTAGATTCCAATTTTGTGTTGAAAAGTCGTAATTTCTAGAATTTTACTTGAAAAATTTTAAAATCGGATGCTTTTATGCATTTTATTGTATTTGTGCATTTTAGGAGCATAGCCAAGCATTTTGTTGTATTTGGAGTCAGAAACCTACAAAATTGAAGAAAAATTGAGAAAATTCTGGTTATGTTAGTCAAAATGGGCTCATGAAGAAATATTAGTGTTCTTCAGGAGCAGGTAAAGCCTGTTGACAATAGAGTTCTCATGAATTTATCCGTCATTAACATTCATGTGGTTCCGATTAGAATGATCTATAATTCTATTTAGTTCTTGGTCTGGCGTGGAGCGCCGGAAAATTTCTAGGATTTTCGCGTTCTAAAATGCTGGAAAATAAAGCTTCACGACGTTGAGAAATGAATTAAAATCAAACTGATAAAGTGTAATTTGTTCCCCATTCCTGTGCGCAGCACCGGAAAAATTTTCGGGTTTTTATATTCTAAAACGCTGGGAAATAAATCTTTCCAGCTGATATTCGTGAACAGAAGTTCTAAAATCGCAGTCTAGAATGATGTCTTCAATTTCCATCTTCAATAAAAGTAAAAGTTCAGATTGCAAACGTTTAAAAAATTCCAAGCATCGACAGGGAAAATTGAGAGAATTGATGAAAAATCTCTATTTTCGGCGACATAATTGACTGTTAACGATTAGAAAATGAAACGAGCTAACTTGATTGATACAAACTGTTGAGCATGAATTAGTAAGTCGAAGCAGATTTGCTAACGGCCGCGCCTGATAGAAAATAGTCATTATTATACTTATCCCATGACCGGCGCGAAGCGCCGAAAAATTTTGAGATTTTGACCCTTTTAAGTTCACCAAAACGCACCTTTTTGGTTTGGAATTCTCCAAAATTTTTTCCACAATGAGAACCATACCCAAAATTTTTTTCCTCGTTCCGAAATTTTTTTCCTCAAAAGACCCCATTTGAGGAGAAAAAAGACGTGTCTACAAGCATTGTAGAACAATTTCTCCAGCAAACTATCCGAAAGCATAGACTTTGAATTACATGGGAAATCGACAGTTAAGTCCTTTATGATGAAAAGTGAGAGCCCAAATTAGATGTCAATCCGCCGGGAAATTTTTTGGGTAATTGGCATTCTGCGGCGCTGGAAAATCAATTTTCCGACTATTTATTTCAAGAATTATATTCAAATTTTGTCTTTGAAAATCGTAATTTCTAGAATTTATCTGAAAAATTTTAAAACCAGTAATTTATTTGTGAACTTTTAATCTCATGAACTTGGCCGTAAAGATATGACTATGAGTAAGTAGAAATTCCGGAAAACTACTTCCATGAAGCTTTTGAATTGATTATACGTTAGGAAAGAGAGAATTGCTACAAAAAGCTTAGAGACTTGAATTGATCTTTCTCAAAAACTGTGTCAAGAATGTTCATTAAATATCATGATAAAATATTGAAGATTACCAATTAAAACATGAGATAATACATTTAAGATGATGAAAACTATTGTAGATTAAGTGATAAATGAAGGTGGAAATGCTAAAAACCGTGCCTGAGCTAGGTTATACATAACCGAAATCCATCTTTTCTGTATCCATCCCCAAAATTTTCTTCCCCAAATGGGAAAAGAGCCCAAAATTTTTTCCCTTTTCAGATTTTTTTACCCAAAAAAAAGCACTATTTGGGAAAAACCGTGCTGAGACCCACTGTTTTGGCTAACTTTTTTAAGGGGGTTCCCGGCCTTCAGCCTAATTACTGTATATGAGTTGTTTGTTAATTTTGAGCATGGATTTCTGTGACTACATTTATATTTTTCCTTTAAAATTTTCCTTACGCTTAGGCTCGGCGTACAGCAGCTGCGTCCAAGGGCGCAGCGCTGTTGAGCCTGTTCCAAATGAAGTTGTTAGTTAAAATAGTATCAAGGGTCTTAAAGAAATATAGTGTTTATACTTTCTGGTGGAATGGTCTAGTAGTAAACACAAGTCCATAGACTGGTGGACCAAATTCGAATCTTGAAGTAGGTAAAATTTTCTGTAGTGGCAGGGAGTATGTAACATGTGTGCAGATTTTATGCAAATGAGTTCCTGAATGCCATAAGCCCCTGAATTTTCGAACTGATTTGGATAGCTGGCATCTTGAGGAGTCCGAAAATGCTAGTTTGGATCATAATTGGGAAGGGAACCGACTTGTAAAAAAATTCCACTGTTTTTTCCCCTTGGCCTTTCCCCAACCAAATGGGGAAAGGGGTCAAAATTTTTTTATCGATTTTCCCAAAGTCGTTTTTTCGCTTAAAAATGCTCATAGACGCTTTATTCATGTGTTTTTGAGCTTTTTCGAGCTTTTTGGCGTTTTAAGAGCCGTTAATTCATTAAAATTGAGGAAAAAATTGAAATTTTAGAGTTTGAAGTCTAATCTACAAGCATTGTGGAACAAATTTTCCGTAAAACTATCCAGGAGCATAGTGATTTTGAATTTCATGAAAATAAGTCCTTTATGATGAAAAGTGAGAGCCTAAAAAAGATGTGTTTTTTTTGGGGTATTGACATTCTACTACGCTGGAAAATCAATTTTCGAATATTTGTTTCAAGAATTAGATTCGAATTTTGTGTTCAAAGTCGTAATTTCTATATTTTTATTTGGTAAATATTAAAACCAGTATAATTTATTTGTAAACTCTCACGAAGTTGGCCGAAAAGATGTGAGTAAGACAGTGTTTTTTTGTTTTTTCTCGTCAGGAAATTTGGCTAATAGGGTCGAAATTTTACAGGCCAAGAGGAATTTCAACAGGCCAACTAAAAGGTTTGTAAATAGATGTGGTAGTAAAAAACAATGTTTTTTTCAACAAATTTAGTCGAAAACACTCTTCAAAATCATAGTAGAAGCCCACATAACAGACCAATCATTTTGAATACATTCTTAATCACACACACACACACACACACAGAATAATAAGGTTCACAAATGAGATCAGTCATTATTCAAATCAATCATCAGGGTTTTTTTGCACAAGTCAAGTTGATCTGTAACCTGGGGAATAATTTGGTTGCACAGATTAATTTTTAATTCCTCGCTCTAAAATTGATAAATTCGCTTAATTTCATCGGAAAAATGATTGTAAGTTACTTTCTCTGTGTTTCATTCACTTCGAGTCAGTTCCTGACTTATAAAATTGAATTTCTTGAGTTTTGGGTGAGAAATCAAAAACCTGACTAAAGTAACTTGTTCGGTGCCCAGCGCCGAAAAATTTTGATTTCGAGGCCTCTATAATGTCGGAAAATGCATTTTTCCGGCACATTCTACTGCAACTGACGATGACCGATCATGATATTTTCACCATTTGATAAGCGGTAGAGGTCAAACATTTTACCTCCATTTTGGATATTTGAGACAGTAATTTACCAATCACAATTATTTATCAAAAGTAATGGTTTTCACGTGAACATAAAAAAGTGCGATAGGTATTTTACTTCAGACTTGAATATCTTCGGCGCTTAGTACTGAAAGAAAATTTAGATTATGATCATACCAGTAAGAGGTCCGACCAGTTGGGGGGGGGAGTAAACCGCAATTTTGGGGGAGGGGGTCGAGAAAAGTCGAAATTTTTCCCAAGAAGACCAAAAAAGGTACTTTTTTGCCAATTTTTTTAGGTCTGGGGGGTTGGGTTGGGTGTATGGTTGGCCAAGTTGGGAGGTCGCCCCTTCAGTTACAGGTATCATTATAATATTCTATAGCGTTGGGAAATGAATACTTTTAATATCTTTTTCCTGCATGAAGGGTCAATTTTTTCAGTGAATTCAACGTATTTTCAGTGGGGCAAACTAAAATTAGAAAATTAGGCAAGCAACAATTAATCTGAATGGCTTCTTCAGATAGCTAAAACCTCTGCCATTTTCCCATGCTGATAATGTTCTAATCAATCTCCAAATGCAAAAAGTTATGTTCACCAAAGCCAAAAACTCTAAAGCGCCGCAAAACGATTTTGTAAAAATAATCTAGAAATGATTTTTGTCAAATACATGGAAAAAAACAATACAAGGTCAAACATTAATTTATAACATGCAGGTTTCTGAAAGCTAGCATTAGCTAGGATGACATTTTCTTACCGCACAACAGAAATGATATCAAGAATCATAAATGAATTGAAATCCGGCGCGTATTTTTCGTTTCAAAATGCATAAAAATGAGATAATGCGTTCAAGATGATGAAAACTCATAGATTAAGTGATAAATGAAGATAGACATGCTAAAAACCGCGTCTTAGCTAGATAATACATAATAATGATGTGATGATTAAAGTTATAACTGCCTGGAAATTCTGCGAACCAAAATGCATCTTTTCCGTATTTGATCCACAAATGGGGAAAAGGGCAAATTTTTTCCCCTTTTCCGAATTTTTTTCCGAAAAAGCACAATTTGGGGTGGGGGAAAAACAGGGTTGGGATTAGTTTTTCTTTGTGCACGAACATTTGTGCCATTTGGCACAAAGGGCCTAAAAAAATTTGTGCCAATGGCACAAAAATGTATATAAAGCATGGCTCAATCGGCCAAGCGCAACTGAAAAAGGCACAATTGGCTACACCCCACAAAAAGGTTAAGTAAAAAACCAAACCGGGAAAACCTATAAATTGCGTACATATCCGACTGCTGAAATATTTGTGCTTAGAAAAAAATGAAGAATATAGACTGCAATTAAATCACTCATCCTTTCAGCGCGAAGCGCCAGAAAATTCTCGGACGCCGATACTCTAGAGCGTTGGAAGACGAATCTTTTCAAGAATTATTTCATGATTTAAAATTTGATTTTTCCGGCTTAATGATATTCATGCTTGAACAATATGCGGCTGTTTTCAACCCGCTTAACCTGCTAGGAAGTCAGGGTATTACTGCGTCTGGTTTACGCCCATCTTATAAAGTTATACACTCTTGAGCATAATAGATTATTGGAAGGGGATTAAGGGAGTGGGGCTTAGACTTAGGCTTTAACATTATTTAGGCTTGCGCCCTAAGCCTAGGCCCAAGGCTAAGCCTTAGCCTACGCCTGAGTCTAAGTCTCGCCTCGTTAATGCCCTTAACCAATAGCCATAACTCACTATGCTCATGTTTGTATAAAGTTATACGATGGATGTGAACCAGACGCAGTTTTACCGCTTGAAGTCAACAAATTTTACAGCTTGAAGTCAACAATGTTTCATAAATTTAGGCGAAACAGCAAAACTCGTAAATAGACTTCTGGCGCGATGCGCCGAAAATTTTTTGGATTTGGGATAGTAGAACGTTGAAAAATCAATCTTTTCGACATTTCTTTCCGTGATAAGTGGTCCCGTTTTGCATTCAATTCTATCATTTTTCATAGTCGGACAAAATGCAGAAAATGATTTTGAAAGCATGCCACCTAATCTGAAAAATCATAAAAGCAACCAGAAATTTAGATTTTTCAACCAGCTAATCTGTCACCATTCCGAACTGATGGCGTTTCAATCATTTGCCGAATGCAAAAAATATACTCGCATCACAAAGTTTAAAATTTTGTAAGGACCGCAGAAAATTTTTTTGAAAAAAATCGGAAAAATCTTTTTCGTCACATACTAAGACGAAATATCAAAGATGAATAAACTGATTAAACCACGAGATGAGACATTCTAGGTGGTAACAACTATTGAATGCTGACGGTCGTCGCTGAGCTGCATTTTAGCAAGCAATGATGCAAATCATCATTACCGGCGCGAATCGCCAGAAAATTTTAAGGTTTTGACCTTCTTAAATGCACCTTTCCAACTTGAAAATTCCAAAAAAAATTTCGCCGTTCGGCGAAATAGCCCCGAATTTTTTCCGCATTTTCAGTTTTTTTCGCTAAAAACACCAATTTGTCGAAAAAAGCAGAGTGGGATCCGCGATTGGGAACGAAAATTCTGGTATTACTGCGTCTGGTTCATACCCATCTAACAACGTTTACACACTTAAGCGTAATAGGTTATTGGAAGGGGATTAACGGGACGGGGCTGAGGGTTAAAAATTATTCTTAGTCTCAGGCTTAGCCTCGGGCCTAGACGGTCCTGACATTATTTATGCATGCGCCTTGAGCCTAGGCCCAAGGCTAAGCCTGAGCCTAAGCTAATCTTGATACACACTTGAGCATAGTGGGTTGTTGAAAGGGGGTTAATAGGGCGGGGATTAGGCTTTGGCTTTGACATTATGTACAGTTGCGCCCATACATGTAATTGGGGGGAAGTGCTATGGGAACTCCCCCCCCCCAGAAATCGTCGACTATATGGCTACCCATTAGGCGACCCCCCCAGGATTTTCCAATCCTATGGCTAGCCATATGGTAGCCCTAGGGACCCCCATAGTTTTAGTCGGAAAAATACTGAAAAATGTCATTTTTTCCATGAAAAATGTCAATTCATTTTTAGCACATTCTTCAGCAACTACCGATAATCGATCATGATTTTTTCACCATTTGCTTGGCGGAAGAGGTCAAACATTTTACGTCCATATTGGATCTTAAATATCTGGAGCTAGTAATTTACCAATGACAATTATTTATCAAAAGCGATTGTTTTCAAATGATCTAAGGCGTATTTTTGATATCTTTTTCCTGCATGAAGGGTCTATTTGTCATACGTATTCACGTACTGTGGTCTCATGCCGAAAATTGTCCCGATAATTCTGCTCCAAAAACACTTGACTCCAATCTGGTATTGTCGCAATTTAATTTATCGATTAAGTTTCAATAAGAGTTCTGTCAAAGTTTGCTGTTTCAATATTAGTTATTTTGTGTTAGAATCGCATTTCATTATAAGTTAATTAATAATCCGCTTGAATTATCTTCAGGTTCTAAATCAGAGTTAATTGTTTCCCAATCCAGCTGATGCGGTACGAAATGGCTAAAACACAAAAATCGGCCGATTCGTCGGCGCCGCTCAAAATTACTAAGAAATCTATGGGATTATCTAAAACCGAAAAAGGAAAGAAGTTACGTCTAGAGAAAAATAAGGTATTCATCTCTAGCAAAGTATTAACCTAAGTGTCGCATAACGTCACTCAAAGTCGATCAAAGCTTTTCGAAGTTTTCTTCAGAGCGATGTAGAATTTTCATGTTTTTTATCGAGTGGAATTAAATTTGTTTCGTTCAATGCTCTGAACGGGTATTTTCAAGGCGAAACGCAAACGCCAAGACGAAAGACGCAAAAAACGTGAAGCTTTGGGCGAACGCGCTCCAGCCAAGGAAGTACCTCGAACGATCGAAAATACTCGTGAATACGATGTCACGATGGTCGATCCAAACGACGAAGAAATCGCCCATTTAGAAATGAACGACGAAATGGCGACATATTTTAAACGTGAAACAACGCCTAAGGTTCTAATTACTATTTCCCAATGTGCTAAAATGGTATTTTCTTGTAAGTTCCAATATGACCCCATTAATTGATTTTTTTTCTATTTAGAAAACTTGGAAATTCTGTTACGAATTGAAAAGATGCATCCCCAACTCGGAAATGTTTTCGAGAAAATATGTTTCTATGAAAAAACTAGTGAAGCAAGCGCTGGAGAAAAAATTTACCGACATAATAATAGTTAATGAGAATCGAAGAAAACCTAGTGAGTTGACTTTATATCTTCGATAGAACAGACATGTACGGCAAGAATTTCCCATGGGGAGGGTTCTCGGACTTTTTATCGACGAGGTGGGTGAGCAAAAAAAACAAAAAAAAGCTCCACAACCATGTGTTTCATGCAAAATATGCATAAAAATCATCAAATATAGTGTCTTCAAAAAGGTTCATGGGGCGGGCGTTTGAAGATTTTTTCAGGCCAGGAGAGGTGTCCAGCGTCTAAGGTAGAAGGGTTTACCCCTCCCCCACCGCCTTGTGCACGTATGTTCAAGAATGAAATAGTTTTCCCGTTATATCGTTATTCTGTCATTTCCGAGTAGAACTGCACTGTTTTGGGTCAAGAAGTTTGTGCACTGTGAGAAAAAGATCTGTGCCCTCATGACATCAATTCATGTCATGATCTTTGTCATTGACATTTGTTTCGAAAAAATGATGGAAAAGCAACCAAAAACTGAAGTGAAAAATCCTGAATTGCTTAGAAATTCCACTGGTGACATCTATATGAAGTAAAAAACTATCGACTGCATTTGATCTATTTTTCATCCTGGAGCGAAGCGCCGGAGAAAATTTGGGAGTTTTATACTCCAGGTTTTCAAGACTTATTCCATGACTCAAGGTTTAATTTTTCAGTATAAAATTATGTTGAAACTTGAGCAATTGGATGATGTTTTCAATCACTCAACAGCTAAAAGATCAGCTTGAAGTCAATGATGTTTAATAAATTCGATCGAAACAGGAAGAATCACAAAAACGTTCGGAAAATCCATTGGATTTTGGTATTGCGACTATGAAAAATGAATTTTATCAACGTTTATTTCCTGGATAAGCGGTCTAATTTTGTAGTCAATTAAATTATTTTCAATACAAGAATAAAAGGTTAAAATCGCATTGGAAGCATGCAACTTGAAAACCAGCATGATATGAAAGTCGACTTCTGCACCGTGCACAAAATCTCCTAAAAAAATTTGGGCACGAGCTCCAAAAACTGTGCTCAGTGCACAAAAAAATATGATTTAAAATTCGTCATATGAAATTGAATTAGAATTATAATTTTTATTTTATTCTAACCCCATTAGTTTCCGTGTAAAAAACGTTAGCTAAAAACGTAAATTTTGTGATCTTCACGCTTCGGAAAATGGAAAATTTGAAAGTATGTTTGGGTTTTTTCACGAAAAAATGATATCGTTAACAGACATGCACGGCAAGAATTTTCCAGGGTGAGGGTCCTGGGACTTTTTATTCAGGGAGTAGGGGAATGGGTGAGCAAAAAAAACAAAAAAAAAGTTCGGAAAGCTTGTTTTTTATACAAAATATGCACAAAAGTCATCAAAAAATCTGTCCTGAAAAAAGTTCAGGGGCGGTGTTCGACGATTTTGTTGGGCCAGGGGGGTGGCCAGGGTCTCAGGTAAGTGGGACTCCCTACAAGCATATCAGTGACAAGTATAACTTCAATACCAAATTCGATAAACTGTGGGAATTTTTCTCAAGATCACCGACCTGGGCAATAGTTATGTTTTCAATGAGCTACACATACTGTCAACAAGCTACAAATCAACTATTCATGATAAAAACGAATATAACAACAAAAATTGTATCAATTTTGGGTTGGAAATGGACAAACGAAATTCTAAAGTCAAGGAAACAACCAAGTATTTATTAGATAGTTTTTAAATCTGAAATATTTTCTCGACTAATGACGAAATATTTGAATCACTATCAGGCTTTTTTTAGTCATTTTAGGGGCATGAGCCCCTAAAAGTTTGGAAATGGCTCCTAAAATTTTAGGTCTAGGAGCCATTTTGGCTCTTAAAATTTCGACTTATTCATTTATATTATAGTGAACTGCAGTTATTTTCATTCAATTTTAGATGTTCAGTAAGTGTTTTACAGGCTCCAAAATCATAAAACATCGAAAATTTTCCGACGCTTCGCGCCGGATCTCATTATATAATTTTTCAAATTAGTCTATTCACTGTTTGTCTACAAGTCAAAATTTTAAATATGGAGCCGAGTTTTAATTCATGATCATAATGGAGGTGATTTTCATAAATTTGAGGTTCAATTTGGAATTGTCAAACTTATGAAAGTATGAACATCGTAAAATGATATAATACATGTTTTCCAAACTTGTATGTTGATCGAATAAGTTATTGTTAAATTGATTTTCCAGCATTTTAGAGTGTCAAAATCTGAGAGAAAAAAATTTGCATAGCGCCGGAAGGATATAGGAAGAAGATATATATATAACAGAAACTGCAATTTCAAAACCCTATACTTTGGAGTCGAAAACAAATGAACTCAAGTGTTATCTTGGAAGAAGGTTTGCACAAAAATAAACGAAATATCGTGTTTTTTGCATAAAAAATTTTCTTTGCACAAAGATTTCTCGCACGATGTTTGTACATGTAGGAAGAAGCATGTAACTGAAAACCCTGAGTGGAAATCGAATTCTGTACAGCAATTTCAGTAAACTCTTATTAACTGATTGAATATCTATAATTTAATTATATAGTACGTTCTACAGTGTGCTACAAGCCCGTTTTTCGATTTTCTTCAATTAAAAATTTTTGGCTCCCAAAATTTCAATTTGGCCCCTAAAAATTTAGGCCTAGGAGCCATTTGGCTCCTGATTTTCAAACCAAAAAAAAGCCTGATCACTATCAATAACAGTTTTTGTAATTTCGGCATCAAAGCAGTGTAAAATCTGTTTGTATGCCACAACTGATATCTTTCATGCTATCTTCTCGTTGAAAATTAATCATTTACAATATCAACCTACCTTATCACTTATTCAAGATGCTATTACTCTATGCCATTTACCCGACGGACCCACAGCCACTTTCCGTTTGTCAGGCGTGAAGTATACAGAAGAAATCAAGGTAAGAACAAATGCAAATTTTATTTTCGTTTCTTTCATCTGTACATTTTTCAGAGACATGGTGAATCAAGTCATCACGATCCTGAAATTGTATTGAATAATTTTAATACCGTGTTGGGTCACACTGTCGCTCGCATGCTCGCGTGTCTTTTTCCTCCCAGTCCACAATTTAGAGGTCGACGGGTTGTCACATTTCATAACCAAAGAGATTATATATTTTGTCGCCATCATAGGTAAAAATTTTCATAAATTAGAGCGATTATTTTAGACGGCTCGAAGAATGCTTACAGATTTTATTACACTCAGAGTAAGATTTTTGCTGATTTTTTTACCGCAAAACTAAATTTTACCTTCTAAAATAATTTTTTTCATTTTAGCTTTTTCCATTTCAAAATCTTTCAGGTATGAATTCAAAAAAGAAGGCGAAAAAGCAGCACTACACGAATTGGGACCACGTTTCACTTTGCGCCTGAAATCCTTACAAAAAGGAACATTCGACAGGACGGACGGTGAATACATATGGATTCTGAAAGTAATTGTTATCGTCATTTGATTGTGTGCATACATAGACTTACGCTTGATTCGAAATTTTAGAGACACGAAATGGAGACGAGCAGACGGAGATTTTTCTTATAATGTTTTAATGGTGAATGACGCTTGTAAATTTTGTCAGATTCTTGAAATAATAGACCGGATACATCTCATCGTAATGAATTTCGTTTGTAGTTTTCTCTATCTGGTTCATCACATTTCTGTTACTCTGACTCCATTCTGTCATGTTGATTCGATTCAGACATGTGACGGTTCTAATTCTGGATGGTAAAAGCAGATTGGTATAATATCGCCAAAATTTTATACTGAAACGAAAGTGATGTCGTGGTCTTCGCTGACAATAAAAAAAGGAGTTTCCCAACTATAGATCTCACTCTCAGGCGTTGGAGTTAGGTTGGATAATTTTGTTCACCGAATGGGGACAACTTTTCCTCACTCCCCTTTATTCATACACTATTCATAATCCATATGTTATATTTTAGAATATTTTGAGACTCTTGAGTGGTGATCCGCCAAAAATAAGATTTGATTTTGATTCCAAACATGTGTCACATTGACTGAATTGGGATCCATGTCACATTAAACGAATAGGTGATCAGTCACATTGATATGGGAAAACCCATACCATATCTCATAGGAAATACGGCCATGACACTGTAGGTGACATGCTGTGACCCCGTTGGGTGGCTCCGTTGATATATTCAGTTCGGGAACCTAACCCAGCTGGTACTACCACAGGAAAACCCATGGTGTACCTCGGCCTTGTCCTACGGTTCAGCTGTAGAATAATCGACAACGCGGCCGGGTGAGGGGTGGCAATCCCTAGTCCTCATTTACTGGGAACGAGGGACTGTGCCATTCATGGAATGGCTTACTGTAGGGGACCCGATTCTCTAAAGCCCCTAATTGGCTCTGACCTTAAGGTTCTGAGGGCTTTCTCAACTGAGGGTACTCTCAAGGGAAAACTAGCTTAAGGAGGATTCCCACAAATATACCCTCAACAATGACAACCCCTGAGAAGACTCACTAAATCCTCTTCTCAAAGTACTCTGCGATGGGTTCAAGGGTCAAACGTGGGTCCTGCGGACGCCGGGGAAGCAGGTTCGATAATCCAAAAGCGATTCAGCGTGGAAGGTAGGCAAATGCGAGTCGACAGGCGATGGTATCAAAACGTTCCTCGGGGAGGCGATGGGGGTTCTTGATCAACCGGTGATGGGGTAAACTCCTAAGGTTGGGTTACGGTAACTGGCAACGCAAGGGAGACCGAGAGCAAATGTGTAAATATATTCATAAAGGGCGGCGGACGCAGGCAAAATATGCAAATTTATAATAAACGACATTGACAAACACGGAGTTGTAAGCTAAAAATGCAGCAGAAGACAGTTTAGGCCCAAAAATGAGTGCAAAATTAACGAAACAAGCCCTTTTAAAGGGCCCCATAATCTACAGTATGCCTTGGGCGGAGCTAAGACACACCGAAGCTAACTTCTGCAGCAGAAATTGCTGCAGAAGATGCCTATGGTCACATCGACATTTTCCAGTTCACTACGTTAAACATTGGGGCGAGTTTTCACTCTCCATGCTTAACATAGGAATGTCATCTAGTGAGAATTTCCAACTAGGCGTTTCATGTTGGGAAACGTCGCTAGTTTTTACTGATAAGAGGTGCACGTTGTGCTCCAATTACAGCGATGAGCTTTTAGAGCTTATCTTTAACAGAAATTCTGACTAGCCGGTTACATACCGTAGTCTACGTGCGCAATGGAAAATAACAGATCGTAACAGAAATAAAAGTGCCAAAGTAAAACAGAAACAAAACACAAAAAGTTCACACAGAAATTGCATGTAAAAATTATAAAAACGGAACGTAAAATCAACGTAAGTTACTGCAAACAAAACGTGGTGAAAAATATGATGTGAATCACGTGACGCTGGGCGGAATTCGTCGGCACGTGACACATGATTTAGGCAGGAGTTCCAAGAGATTCAGACCTTAATACCAATACTTACTTTGTGTTGGGCTGAAGCACGTATGCCTTTTGAAATCCACATGACGAAGGAAAACCCGCTCGAAAAATACTTGTAAATCTATACTATTCTAAATCGCGAAATAGTGAATTCCATATTTAAATAATAGTATGCGATGATGGCAAAATGCAGTGGAGCTTTTATTGCGGAATGCGACCAGACAGTAGAAGTTACAATATGAAGACTGAATCACTGACCAATTTCCAGCACACGAGAGGCAATGACTAGAGTTTGCATGGCCTGGTTTGAATTACGATGGCATGGTGGAAACATGTAACTTTGAGACAGTTGTAGAAAACCAAAATTGACACTACAACAAATACACCCACTGGTTTATTGAATGATGGCTCATGGGGTGTAAAAATGAAGCATACCCTTGCTTGGATAGATGCCAAGCTAGAAAAAGGAGTGGACTAGATTTTTGAGAACTTGGGTCAAAGTCTGAAAAATCCACTTATGTAATATTGGATTTTCATTTTTTCTCATTAAAAAATTTTTCATGTATGTGGAAAAGTATATTCTGAAACTTCATGCTTTGAAAAAAAGCACAAAGTTTCAGAAAAAATCCTTCGAAAAAGGGCGTCCTCATCCTTGCTGTGGTGAGGGGTTACACAGCATGTCTGTGGTGGTTGGTTGTTCTGGTGTGTGGCAGCTGGTGGTCAAAAGGTCCATTGGATTGTCAGCAGGTGAATCCTCCTTCAGTTGTGGCTCATTTGGTGGTACAGTGACTCAGGGTTCGTGATGCATGAAGTTGCAGACATCAGATGTCCTGTGCAAAAATCTATAACAAGAGAAAAAAAATTTCAGGGGTGAGATGTAAGCTATCACAGGGATGCCGCTATGATGTGATGCTCTGGTTGCTGCTCACTCTCTTCTTTCCACTAAAATCCAGAATGGATACTCTGTGAGGGGCACAGCAGGCCTTTGAAAAAGGAAGTCCTCATCCATAAGCAGGGATGAAGAAGAGAAGAGCATTTTGAATTAGTGGTTGGGGACCTCTGCAATTAGGGACCTCTACAGATGTGGGTCAATCAAATTTGGCGTTAAGTCCCAACTTCTTGAAGGAAACATCAAGGGTGCTGAGTCCGCTGCCTGTGAAGTGGAAGGTACTTTGGTAGATCAGGAAGCACATAGCGTCGAAACTGATTGACATGTATGGTGTCTTCCTGGTCTGTCTCGAGACAAATTGTGACATTGGGATATGCCACACTTGTTACAAGATAGGGCCCATTGTGAATGGGAAGCAATTTAGGAGTGAGTCCACATTTGCTGGAAGTGCACAGTTAGAGAACTTGATCCCCTATTTTGTACGAGACATCCCCTGCTTTGTGGTTGTAAGACCAGGCATAGGCCTCCTGTGATTTCTCAATCCCACTCTGGATCAAGGTCAAGGCATTCCTCAAATGCCATTTGACCTCCATATCATGTGAGGAAACATTGATGATATGGGCGGGAGGGTTGAATGAGAGCACCGCATCAACAGGCAGCATGGGCATGCGACCATACATGAGTTCAAAGGGGAGTACCCTGTTGACTCATTCATGCTGATGTTGATGGCAAACACAGCATAGGTGTTCATTGCAATCTGTATGTCCTTGGTGAACGTATATAGGTAGCCATGTAGCTAGCATCTGATTAGCTCTTTCCACTCCTCCCTTGGTCATGGGATGATAGACAGTGGAGTGGATCTTCTTCCTTGAACAGATGGCAGTGATTTCAGTCATCAGTTTTGATGTGAAATCTGTGCCATGATCAGACTGAAGAATCTGTGGTGCTCCATGCCAGCAGACAACTTGCGTTACAAAAAGTCCGGTGATTATTTGCGCAGTGATATCCAGAGTAGCGAAAGCCTCGACCTATTTCCTAAAGTAGTCTATGAAGGCTGTGATGAAATGGTTGCCAGCTTTGCTAGTGTCATAGGTTCCATACAGTCGACCCCTACCAGATGAAACAGTCCCATGATAGTTATAGGTTTCAGGGCTGCTTTGGTTTTCTGTCTAGCAGGCTTGTTCTATTGGCAAATATCACACCCCTGACAAAAGGACTTTACGTCCCAACTAAGGGATAGCCAGTGGTATCTGCATGCTATGAGCCCCGGAGTATGTTCAGCACCAAAGTGTCCAGCCAAGATGTTATCTTGATGTGCCTGGATAATGGTAGTAACTGTCACATGCCGAAAAATTTCGCCCAACGTCACGTGATTCACACCATGCTTTTTCATGATGTTTTTCCCCACTTTTTGTTTTACAGTAACTTGCTTTAATTTTATGTTTCGTTCTATATTTTACATGAAATTTACGTGTGTACTTTTGGCATTTTGTTTCTGTTTTATTTTTGTACTTTCATTTCTGTTACAATTTGTTATTTTGCCGTAGTGCACATAGACTAGGGTATGTAACCCATTAGTTAGAATTTCCACCAAAGATAAGCTATCCGAGCTTATCACTATAATTGGAGCACAACCTGCACCTCTTATCAGCAAAAACTACGAACATTTCGCAACATGAAATGCCTAGTTGGAAATTCTCTCTAAATGATGTTCATATGTTTAGCATAGAGAGTCAAACTCGCCCCAATGCTTAACATAGTGAACTGGAAAATGTCTATGTGACCATAGGCATCTTCTGCAGTGATTTCCGCTGTAAAAGTTAGCTTGGGTGTGTCTTAGCTCCACCCAAGGCATACTGTGGGTTTACTTTAAATGGGCTTGTTACTTTAGTTTTGCACTCATTTTTGGGCCTAACTGTCTCTCTACATTTGTAGCTTGCGTCTCCATGTTGGTCAACATCTTTATTATATAAATTTGCATATTTGCCTGCGTCGGCCACCACTTTTAATAAATTTACATATTCGTCTTCAGTGCCTCCCTTGCGTTTTATGTTACCGTAGTCCAATCCTAGGAGTTACCCCGTCGCTTTTGATTAGAGATCCCCCGTTGCTGTCCCCTGAGGAATGTTTGTACCATCATTTGCCGACCTGTGTCAGTTGAACCCTGGGCCGAATTGTTTTGACTGTACCCACTCCCCCTGATTCCCAGGATCCAAGAGAAACCCTTGAACCCGTTGCCCCGTGCCGAGTACTTTGAGAAGAGGACTAGGTGAGTCTTCTCAGGGGTTATTATTGTTGAGGGTATATTTGTGGGAATCCTCCTTAAGTCAGTTCCCCTTGAAAATCCCCTCAGTGAAAACAGCCCTTGAACCCTTAAAGTCAGGGCAAATAAGGGGACTTAGGTTTACAATTGGGTCCCCTATAGTAAGCCATTCCACAAATGGCACAGTCCCTCATTCTCAGTGAATGAGGACTAGGGTTTGCCACTCCTGACCTGGCAGTGTTGTCCATTATTCTACAGCAGAACCCTAGGACAAGTCCGAGGTAGACTATAGGTTTTCCTGTAGTCAGTACCAGCTAGGTTAGGTTCCCCAAACAAATACCCTATGGAGCCACCCAATGGGGTCACAGCACGCCACTTACAGTGGCATGGCTGTATTTCTTATGGGATATGGTATGGGTTTCCCATCAATGTGACTGATCTCCAATTCAGTTAATGTGACATGGCTCCATATTTGTTTAATGTGACATAACCATGGATCTAGGGATGACAACCTTGTTGAACTTGCCTGTCCATTTCTGGAGGACATTATCCAACAGATGGTAACCTCTGACATCATTCTAATCTCCCAAATGTCTAACAGATCAAACGATGGGGGCTAGTTCCGGATCCTCAAGTTGAGCTGCAAGAATGCAAGAAGGTCTGGGTGCTGGGCACCAATACATATCTCTGCATATTTCTCTGATTGAGTTGGGTGCTACACACCAGCCCTGATCATCATCACATGTCCCTCAGGTTGTAAAGTGGGGTATCATCAATACTCTGATCAGTGAGGGAAGTAGGATCCGGTAGGCATGATAATGTATCAGCATTACTATTAGACTGACCTTTTTGGGGCCAAATTGTCAGGTTGAATTCAGCGAGCTCCAGTCCCCATTTAGGGACCTGAGCAGAGGAGTTTGGTTTCTCCAACACTGCTTTAACTGCTGTATAGACAGTCTGCACAAGCACCTCATGTTGAAAGAGGTATGGTCGAAAGTGCTTGATGAAATGTACAACAGGGAGAGTTTCTAACTCCATAATAGGGTAGTTTTTCTTGGCCGCTGTTAACCCTCACCTGGTGTACACAACAGAATAATCATGTCCATGGTCTTCTAACTGGCTCAGAACTGCCCCTATTCCCAAAATACTAGCATCAGTCTGGAGGATGAAGGATTTCATAAAGTCTAGATGGAGCAGAATAGTAGGGTTGGTCAGCAATTGTCAGAGTCCATCCAATGCCTCCTGCTGAAGTTTTGACCACTGGAAAGTGATTTACTTCCATAAGAGCTTGGTTAGGGGCTCCCTGAGCTGGGCACAACCAGGGATAAAACACCTTTAGTAAGACACAAGGCCAAGAAATGCCTTGACGTCTTTAGCATTCTGTCAAATGGGTAGATTTTGAACTGCAGCCAGTTTGACTTGATCTGGTTCGAGGCCCCTCTGTGAGATGCAGTAGCCAAGATACTCTACCTCTGAGTGTGAGAACTTGCACTTGCTCAGTTTGAGCTTCATTCCACCCTGGCGAAGATGAGAGAACATGTCTGCCAGGCCCTCAAGCATTTGGGTGTGGGAGTAGCAGAACACCAAAATGTCGTTGAGATAGGTCAGTTCTGTATGCCATTGGATTCCTGTAGGGAGTAGATCCATGAGGTGTTGGAATGTCCCAGGTGTGTTGCACAGACTGAAAGGCAGGTAATTGAACTTGTAAAGTCCAATGGGCATATTGAATGCTGTCTTCTCCTTATCTGCTTCGGCAATCAGGATTGACCAATAGGTATTTGCCTGATCAAAGGTAGTGAAGTATTTCATACCCTTGAGTGTGTCTAGGATGTCATCTATCCTTGGAAGGGGGTAGACATCTTTTTTGGTGACCTCATTAAGGCTGCAAAAATCGACACACATATGGTGAGAACTGTTCTTTTTGCCAACCAAAAGGGTGTTAGTGGCCCATGGTGATATGCTCAGCTGGATAATACCTTTTTCCTGGAGTGCTTTGACCTCGTGCATGATGAGATCCTTCTCCTTAGGAGAGGACCAATAAGGAAAATGACGAACTGGGCGGGCATCAGCCATGCTGATCTTGTGCTGATCTTGTGCTGAACTAGATTAGTGGAACCTGTGTCCTTCTCATCAAGAGCATAAAGGTCAGTCTAAGCTACCAGTAGGTCAAGCAATGCTGCCTGGTCCCGTAGGGATATATCTGGTGAGATTACAGCATTGAACACAACCCATTTTTGGTCCAGGACAGTATCTAATACAACATGTGATCCTTGTGAGGGCTCACTATGCATCAGCATATCACTGATGGTCATGTGCAGGTAGAGAACCACAGAATAGGTATTTGGGTTAACCACCTGTAAGGGTATGCGACCATTAGTCACAGTACTCACACTTCCAGCAAAGTACACTTCCCTTAGATCGGATGTGGTGCTTTGGGAAGAAAGCAACCTCAGGTACTTTCGTATAGATTGGGGGCAGGGGCACAGTGAATCGTGTCAAGGAGTGTGGCTCAAGAACCACCAGATCCTCCAGGGGCAAAGCACCACAGGCAGAAGGGGGGCTGTAGATGGGACCATCAGACTGGATCTCATGGTCCTTGAACTGGAAAAACAATTTCTCCCAGTTCAAGCTGACACAATTGAACCACCCTAAGAAGTTTGTTCTAAGGACAAGTTCAGCTGCTCTCATTGATAGAGGTGCTCAGTGTTCTGTGTTATCATCTTGCCTCGTCAGAAGATCTTTTGAAAAGATTGATACCCCTCTACTTGTCTGTGGCCACATTTGTGTTGCAGACAGGGCAATGGTAAAGACCCACAGTCGAGTTCTATTTACCATGGAATCTGACTTTGGTCAACATCTTGTCAAATGCGTCATTCTCAATGATGACACTAGTGACCAGTGCATCACTGGTATTGATTTTCTGGCTCATCCTGATGTCCAAGCTATTCTGAACTTTAAGCAAGCATACATTGAGATAGCCAATAAATGGCAACTTCTTACTGTAATTCGTACACAGCTGCCTAACTCACCTGAAATAATTTCAACTCTCGCCAGTGTTAAAGGACCTATTCTAAAAGAAATTCTAATTCACGCCCACTTCAGACTATCTATCATCTGAGAGTAATGAGCCAGTCAAAGAGGTTGGAGCTGCATCCTCTGATCGACCTGTTCAAATGGACACTTCCACAGTTGTTGATTCCAACAATCTACTTATCGCTGAACTTGTGGAACCTATCTTTATTGTTGCTGCTGCTACTGTTAAGATTCAACCTTATTCTCAACACTGGATTCGTGGTCATGTTTTTCCACATACAGATGCATCCATACCTGAATCAATAGTTCAACCTGCACCTAACACCTCTAATGAGGAAGAATTTCCGGTAGAGACTTTGGTGATTAATATCTGTAATGGAACTTGTCCACTCCTGTTTGTCAACAATTCTGGAAACTGCCTTAAGCTTAGCATTAACCAAGTAGTTGCTGTTGTAAAGCACTCTCTGGAAAAGTGGCATACTGGCTCACAAGATTCTCTTTCTTGTGTTGCTGTAGCTGCATCAGAGCCTGATCCAGCCGATCACCAACCTGCTGCACTATATCACTCGCTACCTAATACCTCTGATTCTCAAAAACTTCACTTAGCTCTTCAAAAAATGACTGAAAATATCTTTGTTAGGCCCACTCAGAAGGCTGAAGCCATTAAGATACTCAAAGGGTATTGAGATGTCTTTAGCTTACCTGGTGATCCTCCTACCTTCACTCATGAGCTCATGGTGAACATCGATACTGGCAATGTTCAACCCACTGCTAGACACTACTATTGTGCTCCCATTGAACAAACATTGAACACAGTCCCCTTGGGCTGCTACTCTTTTTCTAGTAAAGAAGAAGGACCGTACTTGGCCCCTGGTGGTCGACTATTGAGGAACTAACAAAGTTACACCTAGTGATCATTTTCCAATTCCTAGAATTGATGAGTATCTAGATGTAATGAGAAACGCAAAGTTTTTCACAACTCTGGATATGAAAGCAGGCTGCTGGCGAGTACCTTTTAACTCTGAATCTTGTGATGAAACTACTTTCATCTGCCAGAAAAGACTTTTTCGGCTCAAGGTTTTACCCTTTGGCTTGAAAAATGCTTCTGCAGAATTTCAACATCTGATGGAAAGAATTCTTCATCCTTATATCTGGAAAATCTGTCTAGTCTACATAGATGAAATTGTTTTCTCCAAAACATTTGAAGAGCATCTCGAACACATTCAGATGATCTTCAAAGCACTCAGAGATGCTAATCTCACTCTTAGACCTGATAAGAGTGAATTTCTACCTCCTAAGGTCAAATTTTTAGGTCATCTTCTGATTTCGGATGGCATCTCTGCTGATCCGGATAAGGAAAAAGCTATTTGGGATTACCAGTTTCGGAGTACCAAAAAGCAGATGCAAAGCTTTCTTGGCCTTGTACAATGGTCCAAGCACTTTATTCCTAAACTCACTATGTTATTGGCACAACTCTATGAGCTGCTCCAAAAAGATGCAACCTACACAGTTACTGATCTTCAAAGACAAGCATTTGATGGTATTAAAACTACTCTCACATCTACTCCTTTGCTGCATTACCCTGTTTAAGATGGTAAAGCTCAATTTATCATCCAAACAGATGCCAGTACTATGGCAGTAGGTGCAGTTTTATATCAGGAATCTAGTGATGATAAGTGGATAATCACTTATACTAGCCGTGTCTTAACTGATGCTGAAACTCACTGTAGTATTACTGAATATGAATGCCTTGCAATTGTTTACAGTTTCCGAAAGTACCGACATTATATTTACGGACAACGTGTCATAGTGGGTACTGACCATAAACTTTTACAATAATTGAAAGACGAAAAACATAGGAATACTAGATTGCAATGCTTCACAATTAGCTTCAAAGACTAGGACTATAAGGTAGAGTATGTCAAAGGAAAAGATAATGCCTGTGCAGATTTCTTGTCTCGCAAAGATCTTCGAAAACCCACTCCTATCCCTCCCACTGAACAACTCATGTAACTCGCTCTATGGCCAAGACCTCTGACACTCCTCAAACTACTGTATCCAATCCTCTAGCTTTGATAAAAGAAGATTTCCAGTTATCAGCAGTAGAATGACTTTCTATTGCCTCACCAACTGGAATCACTAGACTTCAAAACAAGGATCCTGTTTTAATTAAAATTAAAACTGCTCTTAACTCTGATAATCCTCTTAAGTCTCCTACCTGCTTTTTTATTGAAGATGGTATACTTTACTGACTGTCTAAGGCACTGAGACAACTCGTTGTCCCCACAGCACTTTTTGATACTTTTCTTCACCAATTCCACTGTGCAAAAATTATGAAGCATCAAGGGCACAGCCATGTCCTTTATGCCATAAAGCTTCACTTCTGGTGGCCCAGAATGGAAGATGCTGTGCAAACTTGGATTAAAACTTGTAAAATCTGTCAGTTAACTCCTGCTAAACTGCCAACTCCTGGACCTCTGATTCCTATTAAGCCAACATATCCAATAGAGATTGTCACAACTGATATTGTTAATTTTTCCCCTGTAGGTGATCATAGATCTTGCATCATTGTTTTCCAAGACTATTTCACTAAGTGGGTAAGCACTCACCTGATCCCTGATCAGAAGGCCTCTACTATAGTTGAATGCTTTCTCAGCAATATCATTCTGCAATATGGAACTCCTCAATTTCTGCTTTCTGATCAAGGTAGCTGTTTCATCCCAAAACTCATGCAAGATCTTTGTGAGCTGCTGAAAATCAGAAAAGTCCAAACTACTACCTATCACCCTCAGTGCAATGGGAGGGTTGAGAGATTCAATCAAATGTAAATGTCTCAACTTAAACTGTATACCCTGGAAGACCCCGATAATTGAGAACGATACCTACCCTATGCAGTCTTTGCTTATAATGCTACTCCTCACACTGCTACCCACCGTTCTCCATTCAAATTGTTGAGAGGTCATGAGCCTTGAATCACTTTTGATTACAAATTCACGAAATGTCTGACTTTACCTTTAAACTATGAAGGCTATAAGCATATTCTAACTAAATCTCATCTGAATCTGTATAAGAACATTAGGGAAAACATGGATAAAGCTGCGACCACCAGTAGGTCCTATTATGATAAGAAAGCCAAACACAGTGAGGTTGCTGTAAATGATATCGTATTCCTGGTTAACTCTAAGAAAGGTAATAAGATACAGCCCAACTACATCCTCCTGTACATTATTACCGACATCTCTACTCTTGAGCATAATGTCCTCACTATTGATGCATTGGATTCTCATGGTAGAGCTCAAATTGTGTCCACATCTTGCCTTGAAAATTACATTCTACGATCTGCTACCGAAATCTTTTTAGCTGAAGCCAGTAGTCCTCCTCAGCCATCTGCTCTGGCTAAATAATAAAGTTAACTTTGTCAGATATCTGTATTTATTTTCTGTAATAGTAACTAATTTTCATGAAATTTCTTAAAAATTCTAAAGTCACTATTTTTGGTACCTCAATTCTGCATTGTTATGTATTTACGCATATAGTCCCCACCAACAACCAAATTTTTTCGGCTCAGACTACTTTCTCAAACATAGTCTGAGTTTTTCATATCTGTTGTCCTTCTGTGTAGGAAAATTTTATTCCTAATCTTGAGTTGTATATTATGCATGCTAAACATGACATATATACATATCCCTTCAGGTCTGCATTTCTGGTGTAAACTCCTGCATCTACCCTATGGATATAGGCAGAGGGACTTACCCATAGCTGTAGGTTCTGATTAGTGAGCAGTCATTCAGCTTAGTTCCGATTGAAACTTTCCCTCAAATCTCTGAGAGCAGACCTTCGATGATCTTCAGAATTTCACTTCTTGCATGATGCTTGCTTTGTTTTTATCTGTTGGAAATGCTTTATTTTGGTTTCTTTCTTTAGCTTAGAAATATTTTATTTCCAAAGTTGTCCCCTGTTTTGGCACTTCAAAAGTATTGAGATTGGTTTATGGTGCAATCTGCCATCTCCGTAGACACAGGGCCGCCACCTCTGCGGTCACCTTTAGTTTGTCTTTCGCCGCCTATTTTTAGCAGCAGCATCAACCCCCAGGAGCGTTATGTTGCTTGGGTCAAAATTTGGGGACATCAAAATGATGTTTCATTTTTTGGGGATGGTAAGTTGCATGCATTTTCATAAGTTTTATGTGCATGTTCTTTTCTTTCTTGGTCTTTCTGGTTTGAGTTTCCCACTGTGCTTGTCTTCAGACTGCCTGGGAGGCAACAGGACTTGCAGTGGTCAGTTTCCACTGATCTGATCAATTGTTATGCCTTGGCCTAGCTCGTGCACATTCTGATGCTGAGGCTAAAGACTGCTTCTGAAGTTAATCTCAAGCTAACTTTGGTTGTGAAGGTCATGTTCAAGTCCAGAATCGAGAAAGCCGTCTGCCCAAAATCAAACTCATTTTCAAATATTAAAATTCTCAAAAACTTAAAACTTTTCAAATTTATATATCTCAAACTTACAACTTTTTAAATTTTTCACATAAAAAACTAGCTGATTTTCCAAAACTGGAAACATTCTCAGCATCATATTTTCCAATAGCTTTACTTCCAATTTTCAAAAATTTCCTTTCTTATTTTCTACTATTTTTGGTCAAAAACCTTATTTTCTAACTTCCACATCTGTTTAAGTATTTTCGAGTACCTGCTCTCAGTCATCTTCCCTTAAGAAATGTGTATAATTTATTTTGAATGTTTTTAGAGTTTAATGTCAAGTGGCTCATCAGAGTAAGAGAGTTAGAAAAGTGGTATATGTCACTGTTCCAGCATCCTCCTAGTTTCATTTCCTCACCACAATTTGTACTCCTGGGCCATCTGCATTCAGCATTGTCCACAGTGCAGATGCCCAACTTTTGTGGATACTCTCTGATTGGCTTTGACACTGAGTCGATTAACACATCGGACTTGTCAAAGTTC
This sequence comes from Romanomermis culicivorax, assembly GCA_963922205.1. Taxonomy (NCBI): domain Eukaryota; kingdom Metazoa; phylum Nematoda; class Enoplea; order Mermithida; family Mermithidae; genus Romanomermis; species Romanomermis culicivorax. Next base: position 477,920 of record CAWUHX010000102.1, on the reverse strand, counting down.
TCACATTCTTCTTTTATACCTTTGAATTCTTATACCAAGACTGTACCTAGGTACAGTCAACTGGCCTATCCAGATGGCCGAGCTCTCATTTTCGAAGCTCTTTTGGCCACAGGGGAAGATTGAACTGCCTTCTTTAAGCAATTTTACAACACCCATAGCATTGTTGCACATCGGATGCCAACAAAGACTGGCATGCACTGTATACTCTCATAGGTCCTACGTTCCACAATGTGGGTCAAAATTCTGAACCAATGGTCATCACCAAGATACAGATGGTTGCCATTTTCCAGTGCGTAGAACAAATTGAGAAAAATCCTGCTCTTTTTGAGAAAGACCGGCTTATCGGCCTTTTCCCTGAACGCCACACTCTCAAGGCATGTATAGCCTGCATATGGTCTCTTTTAACCACAATTTTTCCAAAAACCCCAGATATTAGGCCACACCGTCAGAACACAAACTGTACAGTGATAAGCTAATATATGCAGGACTAGATGCTTTCTATCCCATTCTGTTGTACCTCATCTTAGGTCATTACTTTTTAGATGCCATTTTCTGTGTGGCCCAAATCTTTCCTCACAACTAATTTGACCCTTCCGTTATCAACCATATAACTAGGGTTCTTATTTGTCACAGGTTAGATAAGGACTTTCCATTACCAACCGGGCTCCACAGTCCTAATAACCCCACACTGTCGAAGGAATTCCTATCCCCAGTCATGCAGGACGAGGCATTGTCAGTCCTCTCCTATCTCTTTATGGAAACTACTCAGCCCACTCACGGTCAGCCGATGTGCCCAGCAACAATGACCAATGGTGCGGCGCCTTTAGAAACTGTTCAACAATTAACTTTTCCACCTCCTCTGCCAAAACTTTCTCAGATTCAGCACAAAAATCTTCGCAATGCTCAAGCTAATGACTCTCAGTCATTACTAGAGTATCCTGTGATCCTCGATAATCCTCTGGATCTTCAAATGGCCGTAGCCACAGCTATGCAATCAGGAACAGCTCCTGACTTGCATTATGCCTTGGGTGCTCCTATGTCCGTTAACTTTCTGACACAGGTTTTGCACAGCCTTGTTGACGATTCTATTTCCACGTCTGATCAATTCCCTTGCGAATCTGACACTTTTGCTGACTGCATGGCTGCGGATCAGCTGAAGCAGGGAAATCAGTACAGCAAAGGTTACCAGTACCCTTCTCGATCTTACCTTCAGTATCTGACTCCTGAAAATGCCCATGCCTTAAACCTTCTGACTGTTAGTCTTCCATTACCAGCTCTGTTGACCTATCCATGTTCTCTAGAGGAATACGAATACATTGAAAAGACTGTTTGTAATGCCATCAGTACCATGGAAGACGAACTTAGGAAGTTTTTCATGCTCCAATGTTGGCTAGATGTGAATGGTGACCCTAAGGACATTCTTACTCGCTATGAGCCTACTTTGCCCCAAGTCAAACCTAAATTCAGGCACAAATCCGTTACTCATATCACAAATTGCTTTTCCCTATGACCGGTTCTAGTCTCCTCAGCTAGAATGGAGATAGACGAATCGAATCTGCTACACCAAGACTCTTGGTACAAAAGTAATCCCCACTACTACTTTTCCTGGTTGTCAAAACATGTATGTTTCTTACTGATTAACCAAGTTTTGATGCCACTGTCTGCTATTCTTAATTATAATCTTTACAAATCTTGCACTTCTGCAGATACTCAACTTTCATTGCGAACCAAATCTGATGCTGAGGTTACACTCGCATAGGAAGCATCCACAGCTGCTGTTATCACATATGATACTGATACTCAAACTGATGTATCCACAGTCATCGTTGATACACCCTCTCCTCCTCTAACCAGGACTGAGATGTGACTCTCTAATTTAACTATTAATTTGAACCAAGCTGGGGAACTACAGACCGAGTCACAAGCCCAGTCTGAAGCTCCTTCAATAGTTTCGGTCACTTCCACTTCTGAATCTTCTACACTTACAACAGATACATAGACTCAACCACAGGTCGCCACTACTGTAGATTCCACTCCTGCTACACCTTCTGCTCAACCTTCAAAAGCCCCTGTGCTAATAGCTATGCTGGAGCTTGACCTCGATCAGCGCATTGCTATTGACTGGGAATTGTTTCACATAGCAGCTAATATTATGAGACGTAATAACTTATCTGCACCTCTCATGCTCGATTACTCACCTACCCAACGCGAGCTTAACCTCTTACCAAACTGTGAGTTTCGATTTGTGTATGAGATGATTTTTGGACCTCTACCTACTGCTCCTGCTCCATCCTTGAGTCAGCCAGCGACGGTTCCAACAACAGTAGCCGTACAACCATCTGTTTCTGTTTCACTTTCACCTCAGAGTGCTGCGCCGCAACCTCAAGTTGCTGTTCAGCCTCAACTATCCACTTCTGCAGCTCAATCAACCTCACCTGCTAAGTCTAAGCAACATTATCATATCCTGAAGGTTGCTGCAGCCACAGTGGTCGCAAAGCCTTCAATTTCCACCTCTGCTACTCCAATCTCTGGTCCTTCGCTGACACATGAAGATCTAGCTGCCGCATTAGCGCAGATCCAAGCAGGTACAAAGACTGTCATGGACTTCCACATCCTTGACATAACCAATAAACCTGTAACGGATGTTCTTCACTATCTCAGTTCTCAACTCAAGAAACGGAAGATAGATTCGCAGGACAAATCTGGTAAATCTCACAAACCTACGGCAAAGTCTTCTCCAGCTGCTCAAAAAGGCGCCCATGCTTCCAAGACCAAACTGAATCTCAGAAACCTTTCACATCTAAGCCATATGAACCTCACCATTCTCGTGTCATGCCTCAGTTTTCACACAACCTCAGGCTTCTGCCAAACCAGTACCTAAGTCACACCCTAGGCAACAAAGTGTTCCTAAGGTGCCTATTGAGCAGATTCCATCTCTGTTTTCAATTTCTTTTCCACTTGGTTTCAGTGCACTTCAACAGCCTCCTGCTGCTGTTGCGCCCATCTACCAGCCTTATGTACAACAACAGTACCAAACGGCTGTTGTTCCTCAATATCAACATCCTGCTCAGTTTCCACCTCCTGCACCAGCATATGCTATACAGCAGCCTACCCCTGCGTATCAGGCTCCACCAGCTGGGCATCCTACTGTTTATCAGATACCTATTGATCAGTTACAGCAACAGTGCCAGCTAATTTCTGCAGCTGCGGCTCAACCTCCTCCACCTCCACAGTCTGTTCACCAACCTGCAGTGGTCCAGAAATCAACATCATCTACGGCAATGAGTGCGACTGCTCAGGCTCAGTCTTCTAGAGTACCATCAACTATTTCCACAACTGCTACTACGTCCACATCTGTACCATCCACTACTGCTTCTACATCACAGTCTGCTCCTCCATCAGTGCAACAAGCCAATTAGGCTGATACTCATTTCAAGCCTACAACATTGGTTGAGTCTGATATCTTTAATTTCTTATCTCACCTTAATGTTCACTTGCCATCTGGCGCTACTCAAAAGGCAAATGATACAACTACGTCTCTTTACCAACCCTATCGAGACACCTATAAGATCTCTTTCATTAGGGCTACTGAGCATGTCATTCCTGATACCCTGTTGCATACCATCCTTGACTGGTTACCGAACTGGGCTATCATGTATGGCTCTGCCACTGGCATCCAGATAGCTGAGCTTACACAAATGCCGATCGTTGAACTGAACATAGCATTACCTAACTGCCTATACCTCATCAGTTGAGATGATCGAAGCTGTTCTTGAGAAACCTGGTGACGGAGGCATTGTTGACTCTCACAAGCTACATGTGTTAACCACAGTTCATGCCAATGCTCACACTGAAGGTCAGGTCACACGTCACATTCTTGGTCAGTTTGTCATACCATCACTTTCTGATTTACCTCCTATGCCACTACCTCACAACGCTACACGGTCTGACAGTCCTCAAATAGTACCTGGTCCAAATATACTACCTGACTCTAGGTCACATTCTTCTCAATCGTCCCATCAACATTCTGCTTCCCACACTGCTCGGCCTTAAATCAGTAGTCTATCGCTACTGCTGATATTTTTAGTTCTTCTGCGTTTGTTCTGTTTGTTTTCTTTAATTTCTCTGCTCAAAAAATTTAACATCGGTGCTTTCGTTTTTACTTTTCATTTTAAGAGCTTTTGTACGGTTTTGGACCAAATCTGTGAAAATTTTTCTTTGTCTCGAGCATCTCATCGTTATTCAAACTGGGCGATGCAATTACTGTAGTCATTGCGTCATGGGCCGGAATTTCGGTCAGTGATTCAGTTTTTGCGTTTTGTAATTTTATAGACTGGCTTTCTTCTCTGCCAAATAAACTCCTCGCCGCGCAATTCCTGTCATCGTCTATGATATTTTTGATTGAGAAATCGAAGATTTCTCGATTTAAAATATTTTATTTGTTGATAAAAATTTTGAGCAATTGTCATAAGAAAATGAGATCATGCCCCGGCCCAGTGCTACGTAAGTCTTAATATTAAGGTCTGAACCTCTTGGACAAAACTCCTGCAAAATCATTTTCAATTCAAAATCAAATCTTAAATATTTCTTTGTGGATCACCAGCTGAAAGTCTCAGAAGATTTAAAAATATAACATATAAAAAAATTGCCGAATTTCGTGGTTCCCGAGACCTTGGACCACAAAATATTTGAATTGAGGCCATATTTTTAAAAAATAAAAAATCGCTTTTGAGATTGCAACCCCAAGATGCTTAGGCCGAAGTATGGAGATGGATATGGCAGACCCATTGCGGGGTATGGTGGAACTGGGGCCCTTAAAAAGTGACTTTTTTGCATGTTTTTGGGGAACCACCGAGCACCATTTGCAGATAGAGACGAAATGACAACAGTCACTCCATAGTTTTCCCCTATGCCAATTATGAAAAAACCCGAAGGTTCTAGCTCTTACCGTTTTGACTCTAGAGGGGGGACATGAAATTTGGGAGCCAAGTATATTATAGGTTGACGCTATCGCGCCACCTATGATGTAGTCTATTTTTATAAGAGGATTGAAAAATGACAAAAATATTTATATCATACAGTAAGCAGTAATTGTTTTTTGTTACCGCCTTTATTTTCGAATGAATCCCGGAAGACATACAAGTAAAAACTTGAGCTTGTGCCTACCCTTGAATATTTCTATTTTGTGAACGTCAAATTCTGGTTCTGTCGTCGGTTTACACTCCATGAAACATTACATCACAATACTTTTCTCCTTTTCATTGGGTCACTTTAACCCTCTAACAAAAACTGGTTCGGATAACTTTGGCTCGTCTTCGGAAAAAATCCGAAAAATGTCAAAGAAAGTGACGACAAACGAAGGAGCCAAAGACGCTCGGAAATCGCAAGATCATTCGTCCTCGGCTAGCGATCAGGATGGCGGTAAAAAAGTGTCGAAAGATAAAGATGATCAGCCCACAAAATTTTTGGGCGTTATACGGTGAGTTTTTTTATATCGTCGAGTAGTTACTTACCCTAAATTATCTTACCGTTTCTCCATCATCAAGCTGTGGATTGTTAATGTCTCATCCGACTACAGCATGTTGCAGGTTTTTTAACGTAAAATGGCCTAACCTGTACACTCAGCGTATATCTGAAGAAACAAAGCTTAATCTCGTTGCAGTCTCGGATTACTGAGGTATGACTAGTCGGCGAAATCCGCACACGGATGCGGATGGCGGATATTGTCTAATTGGGGAATGCGGATACGGATGGCGGATGCGGAATCCACCTTTTCAAAGTCTAAAAGGCGGAAATGCTTGGCGGATGGCGGATATTTTTCTCCAAATTTTTCAGTCGATTTGCTCGGGTCGGAAACTTTTTTGGCGGATGTGCATGCCTAAAAGGTGAATTTTGGAAAACAGGGTGGATCGCATCCGCCATCCGCATCATGTCTAAACGGTGAAGAAATTCGGCGGATACGTGGATATGGAATTTTTCATGACTTTTGTATAACTTACTTCTATAGTTCTTTGAATAAAAAAACAAAAAAGACAGAAGATGTTATTAGTGATACCCAAATCTTTATTTCATTTTGGTGCAAAAATAATGATTTTTTATGTATGCATTTAGAAAACGTCCATATTGTCATCATTTATTGGGTTTTCTGTTGACTGGATTATAGTCGAATGCTGAAAATGAAGCTCTCTCTCAGAGTAGGATGCTAATAATATCCTCTCATACCTTTAATTGAGTGGCTTATTTTTAATTTGTAATTAATCTTTGTATTTACAATTTGATTTACAGTTTAGTTTGTTAGTTAAATTAAATTTATTTTAATTTTTTCGTAGCTGAATTAAATTTATAGTTTGAATAGAATTTAATTCTTTAATTTTTTGAAATTTAATTCCTTAATTTTTCAAAATACAATTTTTCAAGATTTAATTCTTTAATTTTTAATAATTTAATTAAAAATTTAATCAAGAATTTTTATTTAAAATTTAATTCAGAATTTAAATTTAAAGATCAGTTTTCTTTGCAATCGAGTATGCTTTGTTCAGAAAAATTGTTAAACTACAGCATCATTTACATTTTTATGACAAAATTCCACACAAATGAAAATTGTGCTGGGAGTCAGCTAAATTTATGTCCTAGGTCAGCCAGGATTCTGCCCGGGGTCAAGACCCCCAGTGACCCCCCCCCCCCCCAAGAGCATGTTATATTCTTAAGGCTTTCCAACAATAATATCTCGTAACATCATCGGGTATCTTTTATCTTTTGATTTCTACCTAATGTAAAAAAACGTTACATTAAAAAGCATGCATCCGATTAGGGCAAATCATTAGGAAATTAGCAAGTCATTAGAATAAGTCGTCGGCCCTATGATGGGCTCTAGATTTTCCAATCATATGACTGAAATGAGCCAGTCATAAGGACCCTCATTATATTGCTCGAAAAAACTGAAAGAGGTTTTAAAATTTAGCAGAAAATATTCATTTTAAAAACAAGAAACGGTCAAAAATATCGATTTTTTGCGATTCGCGCCATCAGTACATATTTTCGTAGTCTTTTAACAACGATTAATATTTTCTGAATCTTTTTCTGGGCATCTAGAACAGATATTTACGACAAGAATTTTCCAGGAGAGAAGGGTGCCGGGAGTTTTCATCGAGGGGGTGGGGTTGGGTGAGAAAAAAAAAGGTCCACAAGCATATTTATGGTACATAATATGCATAAAAATAATCAAAAAATATTTGTCGAAAAAGTTCAGGGAGGGGTGTTTGAGCATTTTTCTGCTCAGGTAGAAGTGTCCAGGGGCTCGGGTAGGAGGGTTTACCCCTCCCTATCCCCTCCTTTGTGCGTGTATGATCTAGAATAAAAATATGGAAATTTGGAGAACTTTCTTAAGAGGAGTCATAAACGTGGAATATAAAAATTATTTTCCGCAGTAAGCGTGCTATATGCGCTAATCAACATGGGCTCGCGCTAATGAGTATGCCACTAAAAAAGCGGTGGTGGGTGTGCTCGGCTCAGTGGATCAGATGTGTTGAAAATTTTTCAAAAATCTATGCAGCCGAATAAATTCAAATCGTGATTATTTTACTATCATTCGAAACTTTTGGAGGAAAATTGGGAACACAGACGTGTATGGGGGGGGGGTCACCTCATCCCTTATAATGATAGAAAATGGCCCTAAAATTTGTCCTTGTTTTTACAGAACCGAAGTGGTAGCTCCGGCGCCTAAAAAGGGTGCCCTGCAGCTGTCGAAAAATCTCATAACAAAACGTCTTACAACTGCGGAACGTTTAAAAATCACTGGCGGCGATTTGAACGCCGATTCGAAAAAGAAACATAAAAAGAAACACAAAAAGAAAAAGAAAAAACATAAGAAGAAAGAAGGCAGTGCTTCGACCGCCGCCTCGTCGGCCGCGTCTTCGTCAACGAGTGTTTCTAAACCGTCGTCGTCGACGTCCACCACTTCATCGGTAGCGACGACGTCGTCCTTGTTCGGGTCTTTGAAAACGGGCACGGCAGCTTCGTTGGTGGCACCTTCCAACAAATCCGTGACGCAAGATTCGGCTTTGAGGAAAATTTCGTTCATCAAAGACAATAGTAATTTATGTATTTCCAAGTTCCATAACCTCATCAAATATGATGTTTTCAAATTTTAATGGTCCTTCCGAGTAGACTTCGATAAATTATAGTTTTTCGAGATGAAATTTTTTTGACTGCGTGACTACAGTGTCTCTCAAAATACATCTGAAAAACATTTAATTGTCATTTAAACTATCGTTTGCCCACTCCTTTCGACAAGTTTACATTGCCGCCCATGGAAGTTAGATATTTTTCTTGTCATCCCTCAAAATGTAAGTATTCCTCAAGGAATTCAAGAAGGGAAAACCCAGTTTTCACGAGTAAATATTTTTCTGATAAAAAAATATTCATATTAGGCCAAAAATTCTATTTTACGAAATCGGTGTGTAACTTGATTTCGGACCCTGATATTGTTTCGTTGTTGTTGAAATTTTATCATTCAATCAGGCACAAAAGAAGACGATGATGACGAACAAGAAGAGCAGGAAAACGGTTCGAAAAACGTTAAAAATACCACATCAATTTCAAAATCGACCGACAAACCCGAAAAGAAAGCATAAGACAATGTAATTGATCTTTCTATTATTCACCGTGAACTATACGACAATTTTTGAAGTTCGTCTATGGGTCTCTTCGATCAAAAAGATTACTAGTTTGATATCGCAGTTTTTTTCTTTCCCTGTACTCTACTATTGAATAAAATCTACCATTCCATCAATTTTTTTATTGTTCCTGCTTACTGTAGATCGTACCACTGTGCAATAGCGGTCGTACCAGGCTTTGTCTCGAAGCCGTATTCATATAAAAATGAATCCCCTTCGTTTGGGTTAAAAAAACCGTGGTCTTCTTGAAGAAGGAGTTTTCGGCTATCTAGGAATTCAATGTATGCGGCCACTTCACACAAAAAATTAATCCCGGGTGTAAACAAGCGTATTCTCAAGATTTTTCAAGTAGAAGGGGATTTCGATTGCAGGAAATTTAACGGACGCGGTCAATTTACACAAAAAATTATTCCGTTAGTAGACAAGCAGATTTTTGTGACTTTTTGGTGGAAGGAGTTTTCGACCGCGGGGAATTCAACGGATGGGGTCACTTTGCACAAAACTTATCGTGCATGTAAAACAAAGATATTTCCATGGTCTTCTTGGGGGAGGGGCTTTCGACTATTGGGAATTCAATGGAGACGGTAAATTTACACAATAAAAATTATCCAGCGTGTAAACAAGCGTCTTTTCGTGATTTCTTGGTGAAAGTGGTTTTCGACTGCAAAGATTTCAATGTACGCGGTCACTTTACACAAAAAAAATTTTCCGGCGTGTAAATAAGCGTCTTTTCGTGATTTCTTGGTGAAAGGGGTTTTCGACTGCAAGGATTTCAATGTACGCAGTCACTTTACACAAAAAAAATTATCCTTTCTGTAAATAAAGGTATTTCTGCGATTTTGTGGGCTGAGGATTCTTGACCATAATATAATTGGCCCACAAATTTCATGCCCTCCCCCCTCTACAGCCAAAACGGCAAGAGCTGGAATCTTCGGATTTTTTCACAATTTCGGGCATATGGGCAAACTATGGGGTGCCTTTTCTCATTTCGCCTCTATCTGCAAGTGGGGCCCTAAAAATATGCAAAAACGCACTTTTTAAGGCCCCCCCCCCCAGTTCCGAAATGCTCAGCAATGGGCGTGCTATATCCAAACTCCATACTTCTGTCATAATAGTGATTACATGATAGTGACGAGTTGTATTTTTTTATATTGTGCAATGTGCATTACGCGTAGTTTTTGTGTTCACAGCAAGGAAAGAAACTTTTCCTTTATTTTAAATAAAAATCATAATTGATAATAATTCATACTTTTCCAAGAAAAAGGTTCCAGAAACAAAATACTTTTCTACTAGATTTTCAGTAGAAAAACGAAACTTAATTAATAACGCCTATTGCCGATTCGGTTTTGCAAAAAACCTAAATCACACAAAAATAGGCAACAAGAAAAAAAGAATCATCACCAGAAACTTTTTTCTGGTTTCTTCTTAAAAAAGGCTAACAATTCCAAGGTCCACATTTAACCTGGGAATTAGCTGAATAGCATCTAACATAGCAACCTATAGAAACTTGAGAAACTTTTGGTGGAAGACCATTAATTTTAATTTTTTGCCAACTGTTTAACCACAACTAAAGAACCTAAAATTTGGAAGTTAAGTTTTTATCTTCATTCTTCCGTTTTTTACACTTAGAAAAAGACCGTTTTCGTTTCTTCTTTTACATATTATTTAATTTGATCTTTTCTTTGTTGTATTAAATGGTATTTTTTTGTGAATAAATTTAAAGAACAATTATTAGATTTTTGTTTGTCATTTGCCCCGTGACACTTCGGCCTAAGCATCTTGGGGTGCAATCTCAAATGCGATTTTTTATTTTTTTCAAATATGGCCTCCATTCAATTATATGCTTGTCCAAAGTCCCGGGAACCGTAAACCGCGAAATTTGACAATTTTGTCACGTAAACTTATGGCTTCAAAAAAATAATTTTTTGCACCACGGTGCCCGAATTTTTCGCAGTTTCAATTGAACCAATAGCGTTATTGGGAATTTTCGGTTTAAGGTTTTTGGACCGAAGCGAATTCAATAGACGCGGTCACTTTACCCAAAAAAATCATTTATGTAAATAAGGGTATTCCTGTGGATTTTTGGAGGAAGGTTTTCGACCACGGGGAATTTAATGAATGCGATCACTTTACACAAAAAATTATCCCGGGTGTCAGTGTATTTTCGTGATTTTTTTGGCGGGAGGGGTTTTCTACCGAAGCGAATTCAATGGTTGCGGTAACTTTACACGGAAATCATTAATGAGGATACCCTGTGATTTTTTCGAGGCAGGGGCTTTCAACCATTGAGAATTCTATAGACGTGGTCACTTTACAGACAGAAAACTATCTGGGGTGTAAACAAGCGTATTTTCGCGATAATTTTTTTGAGGGAGTTTCTACCACGGGGATTTTAATGAATGCGATCGCTACAAAAAAATTATCCAGGCGTGGGACAGAAAAAAGAAGAATATACTTGCTTGGATAGTTGACAAGCTAGAAAAAAAGCGGACTAGATTTTTGAGAACTTGGGTTTTAGTTGGAAAAAATTCACTTTCGTTGTATCGCATTTTCATTCTTTCTCAAAAAAAATATTCCATGTCTGTGAAAAACTATATTCTGCAGAATCGTGCTTTTTGTCCTTCCCCTGGCATCAACTACAGTAACTTTTTTCTATATGAAACTTATGTGCACATGACTTCAAATGTAAAGAAATGGTAAACCAATAGCATTCTAACACTCGATCGATTCAAAACTCCTGTCTCTCACACTAGCTGAAAAATAGTGAGTATACTTCAGTCATTGCACAAAAATTCTCCTGGGTCAATCATGCCTATATTAAATGTGCCCGTTCAATCTTGTACCCGGTCTCCCCCCCCCCCACTATACTCGCACTCCCAGGTCAACAGTACGACTTTTTTCAAAGCAGGATGGGGGAGCGACAGGAATGGATGAAATTGCTTCCCGTCTGCCATCCCGCAAAAATCTTACGCTCTTTCTGCAAATTTTAGTTTTAATAAACTGTGAATGATGCTATTTTGTTGAATAGGGTAGATCAAATTTGTTTATAGCTTGTAATCAGTAGAACTTGCGGAGTGAATTCTATACGATATCTTATATAAGATGACAGAATTAAACATATGTTGCACAATCGATTTAGTTCTAAGAAGACTTTGTGCTGTAGTCTTTTCTAAAAAAACTGAGCAGGATTTCATGTGTCACTTCGTCAGAGTTGATTCCTGTTTTATTGACACTTGGTTTATCAAAAAATTTCAACACAGTTAGAAGCTCACATGTGTGAGGGAGGACATGGGGGGTATAAAATGAACCACGGATTTTGAAACTCGAAAAGTTGTTACAAAAAATATTTTTTGGTCAACTTTTTTTAAATTTTTTGTCTCAAAAGGCGCCGAAAAACCAAGGTCCACCCTGTACCCTCCTCAAAACTTTGGAGATGCACATGTATGGCTGGAAAGTGTGTGATGCACTCTGCTGCAGAATATACTTTTTCACAGACATGGAAAATTTTTTGTGCGAAAGAATGAAAATCCAATATAACGAAAGGGAATTTTTTCAACTTTAACCCAAGTTCTCAAAAATCTAGTCTGCTTCTTTTTCTGGCTTGCCAACTATCCAAGCGAGTATATTCTTCTTTTTTCTGCCCCATCGGGGCATTTTCTAATAAACTAGTATAAAATAGTACTTGCTATCTGGAGTATTGCGGTCCTGACATACATGCACAGCATGGAAGTTCTGCTGGGGGTCAGTCAACTCAGGGGATGCCGATAGAAAATTTTTTCTTCGTTGATAACATAAACAAAGGTCGTCTAACATCCAAGCAGATAGTCTTCCATCTATGTTAGTCACATATGTAACTATTCGCTTGGTCAGCTCTTTTTGAAGTTTAAAATGTTACTTCTTTGGAACCGTAGCACCATTTTCATTCTCATAGCGGCACCTCTTCTTTTTACTATAGTCTGTTTTTTATAGAATGCTCCCAAATAATGAATCTGGAAAGCAAGTACTATTTTATATTTTCAGCATTTTCTACCAAGCCGTTCGTCATATGGAGCTTAAATTTGGTGACGATAATCAACTAACACTTAGAAATTTTTTGATTGAAAAAATGTAGAGTAAAAGCTTCATGTGCAGGATTTTCAAGTCACCTAATATTTGTGTCATTTTTCATTTTAGTAGCATTTTATAAAAAACAGACTATAATTTTCAATCATATACCGTACTTCTTGATCAATTTTGGGGAGTCGAATCTGTCAACAAGAATCCACCGAGGTTCAATTAAAATCTGTTGTGGTCAGACCCCCAACGTCCATGTATGGTTTTACAGGAAATTTTTTATCTTCGGAGGTTTGAATTATTCCTTTGGTGCCAGATACGAAATCCGCATAATGTTCTATTTACAAGCGTTTCAAGAAAAAAAAACAGTTCCGCTGGTTGTTGTTTTATTTATTTGCCAATGATTCTTGATGTTAATATAGTCTGCTTTTCTTAAAATGCTTCCAAATAATGAAAGTG